>PVHY01019080.1:0-28005 GCA_004024945.1 Uropsilus gracilis
CCCTCCTTCCTTCCTTCCTCCCTTCCTTCCTTCCTTCCTTCCTTCCTTCCTTCCTTCCTTCCTTCCTTCCTTCCTTCCTTTTTTGGCCAACTTGCCTCATGTATTTCTTAAGACTGAAGAATTTAGATAAGGGGAGGAAAATTACTGAAGCCATAATAAGAGGTGAGCCAGAACTGGATTTGTACTGACAGCAGTTTTTGGGGTACAAAAACCAAAAGGAAATCAGTGCTATGAACCAGTCTCCATTTCCAACTCAAATGTCCTTGTTGCCTAGATTACTTTGCCTTTTACATTTAAAACAAACAAACAAAAAAATCAAGACTTCTGTTTCCAGACAACATGAAGTGACAGTAACTGGAATGATCCACCTGAGACAGACAATGACATGGGCAGAATATATGAAACAATGGTTTTCAAGACATTAGACATCAGGCAACAAAGAATATTGATTCTGGAGAGATGGGAAACAGATGAGGTGAACCTCATAAATTGCCTTAGCTTACCTCCTGAAGAAATTCCAGATCATGGTGCAGGGAGTAGGGTTTGGTAATTTTCTTAGGTTGAGGAGAACAAATTAAGAGTCCAAGGATACCAAGACAGATGAGAGGTCACAAAATAGAGTGCGGGGGTGGAGACACCTGAAGTGATAAGGAGAGAAAGGAAGGGAAGAGGAGGAGAAGGGGAGGGGAAAGGGCTGGGGAAAGGGGAGATAATAGGAGGGGAAGGAGGAGGAGGAGGGGGAGGAGGAGGAGAGGAAGAGGAGGAGGAAGAAAGAACCCCAGAGGTCTTTAAAGTTCCTTTGTGTATTTAGTAGAGAAGCAATAATGTGATGTGAGAAAGGAAATGCTAGTATGACTATTCCAGGGAACACATTTGAGTATCTGGAAGTCATACAGGGCCAGAAATAGTGCTTGTTGTCACAATCCAGACTTGAAAACCTTATAATTTATAAGGCTTTGGGTAGGGTACCCAGAAATATCTTGCCTCGGTTATGAAAAATAATTAATTCTCTGATTCTACCTAGCAAATCTAAAAAACAATGCTTGAAAGGACTAAACTGTTTTCAAGTAATTTAAAGGTGTTCAAGAATAAAGCTCATGAATATTTATAGGAATATAAAAAGATTCAGTACTTAAGAAGAAAAAAGTTCACTGTATGTGATATCCAATAAAAAATTGCCAGGCATGAAAACAATCAGAAAAACACAACCCATAATGGAAAGTAAAAGCAGTACACTGAACTGACATCAAATTACATTGGAATTAGAAAAGAAGGCCGTTAAAATAGCTGTTGTAACTATATTTCATAATAAGATATGAAATGAACTGTTTAGTTGAAAACTGATGTATGCCTTGAAAAATATACAGGATAATATTAAGACTAGGCTAGATATCAAAGAAGAAAACTATTAGTGGACTTGAAAACACAATGCAATAGGGACCACCAGAAATGAAACACAGAGAAGAAAGAATAAATAAAAGAAAATAGCATCAGTAAGAAGTAAGCCAATCTCAAGGAGCCAAAGATATGTGTAATTAAAGAGCCCTTAGGAGAGAAGGAAGGGGGAGACAGAAACATATTTGAAGAAATAATGACCCAAAATTTTCAAGTTTAACAAAAACTACAAACCTGCATATCTAAGAAACTCAACAAATCCCAAATACACAAGGGGTTTGAGTAAACCTATATTAAGGTACACCTTAGTTAAATAATCAAAGAAAGAAGTCTTTAAAACACCCAGAGCAAAAAAGAGTCACAAATGGACAAAGATAAAGATGGCAACAGATTTCTCCCTGGAGTCAATTTGAGCACAAGGATAGTGAACCAGCCTCTGAAAGCACTAAAAAGAAAAGATCTAGAATTCTATCTCTAAAAAAACTATCTTTCAAAAAATGAAGGTGAAAAATACACAAAGCAGAAAGACTCACTCATCAGCAACCCATGTAACAAGAAGAGTGAGAGGTCATTTTTCTGGCAGAAAGCTGATACCAGTTGGAAACATGCATCTACACAAAGAATAAACAGCCCTGGATGATAACCTGCCATTAGTGGATGGACATGAAGGGTGTTATATTAAGTGAAATAAATCAGATAGAGAAAGGCAAATAAAATTCTGTATGCTTTTCATTAATGTGTGGAATATAAACAACAATAAGACAAATGTACAAACAAAACAAAGCAAAAATTGGGTAGCTTCTGCCTCTCTTTGGAAAACTATTCATCTTTCTATCCCCTTTATTTCTGATCTCCTTGTCTCTTTAAATAAATTTGTTTCTTTCAACTTAAAATTGAGAGCAAAAATTAACTTAGACATACAGAGAACGTACTGCAAGTTACCAGAAGGAAAGGTGAAGAGTTAAGTAGATAAAGGAGATTAAGTCCACAGTGACAGAAAGAAATTAGTCTTTTGATGATGAGCATGTGGTAGTGCATGAAGATGCTGAGTTATAATATTGTATACGTGTAACTTATATAATGTTAAAAACTAAAATTACCTTAATTAAAAAAAAAAAAAGGAATGAAGAGCCTTAAAAAGTATGCACGGTTACCTAAATGGGTAAATATAGTCTGTTATCATTTAAATCTCTTTACAAGATAATTGACTACTGAAAGGAAAATAATATTGTGGAGTTTTATATCTTGTGTAGATGTAAAATGTATGACAACTGTAGCATAAAGACTGGGAGGGAAGACATAGAAGAATACATTTGCAAGGTGTTCTATTGGACCAGAAATTATATAATATCACTTGAAGATAGACTGCAAAATCATAGATATGGTAGGTATAGACTTACTAGATATAAATATAGGTGACTATAACTCATATTACACAACATACATACGATATATGAGATGCAGGAATATATGTTTGATACATCTCCTTTTATATGTGATATCTATGATGTATATATTTTGATATAAGTCCCCAAACAACTATGAAAAAAGGAAGAATTATTGAAAACAAGCAACAAAATGGATACAAAGGAACCTTAAAACTACTCAGCTAAACTTATGACAGTAAAAGGGAACCATGAACGGATGCAGCAATAGGTATTATCACACAGGCTCAGCTACCCCTTAGACACTAACAAAATTGTTCATTAATGTAAAATTTTTAAATAGTGTTGTTTTTTGAATTGCATAATAGCTATAGGAGGAGAAAATATGTTATTTTGTTAGGAATTTCAGAAAAGCAAATCTGGTCTAAATGAGTATTACTAGTTTCTTAGTGAAAGTCAGCCAAGTTTTATCTTTTTTTCAATAATGTTATAAACAATCTTTTTTGGTATAAAATTGTCTTTAAAAACCTTAAAGCTTCCCTAATTTATCACTTATTAGACTTGACAGTTCAGTTGTTTTATTTATTCTTTTATGAGATTAAATTTCCCGGTGATAGCCTGTCTTCTGCATTCATTTACTATTACAAACTCCAAATGCAAATTTGTTGAAAAGCATCATTTTAACTTCCTCCTCCCTGTAGTGCATAAATCACAGCAGAGCTTAAAAGACATGCCAATTTGGGAAACAAAGGTGCTTTTGTGTTTGGGTTTACATTCCCAGCATGATCTAATGCTAATACCTGTTTGCATTTATATTCAAGTTCTTGATGTTTGTGGGGTAGATTTTTATAGAACAAAATGGAAAGGTTTTGTTTCACCTTGGCTTCAAGAGAGAAATAGCAAAAATCTTAGCGAAACTGTAAATTCCTCTGAAATTCACACTCTGTGCCAGTGAGAAAAACCCTGTGATTTAAGCTACATTTTATTCTTTCCTGTTCCCCCAGCAAAGATTTTCAGAAACCAGTGACCTAACTTTGCCTGATCTCAGTGGTATCACAAGTGTCTGTCTTAGAATTGTTATCAGGGGATAGGGACTATCCCCTTTTAAATTCCTTTTTACTGTGAGTTCTTCCCACAGTGGGTTCTGCCAGCGTGCAGCAGCTGCTCAGAGATCAACCCTTAGCGACTGGGCTAGAAGTAGAGGTTTATTTACTGATAGGGGAAAAACAAACTAAAAGAGTCCACACCCTCACAAGTGTTCTAAACGGAAGAGGCCCACTTCTGCTCCACAGGAGCTTTGTGGGGTTTACCTCAGTCCTAGGGTACTTCTGGTTGAAAACGCCAAGCTATGTCCTTGACTCCTGACCCTCTGTCACGCCAGTTGGCACCAGATGAATCCAACCCACGCAGGTGGGTCTCAGGGAGGTCTCTCTGAGGCACTCACCTTGGCTCCACTTCACCAGGGTCACTCTCCTCTGCATTCACACAGTTCTCCATCCTCAGGGATCCTTGGGAATGCCAGGGAGGAGAGAAAACAAAGAACTCAGCTCCTGCGGCCCTTTCCTCCTGAGGCCAAAAACCTCCACACCAAGCTCTCCACATTCCTCTCCAAAATCGAATTTCTTTTTTCTGCTCCCTTCCTCTCTTTTTATCCTTTTCCTTGTTCCCCCTCCCCTCATCAACCAAAGGCCCCCAATTCACAGCCACATCCTTGGTGGTCTGTACTTCCCTTTTCCCTCTGGGCCTTGGGAGTTAAACCTCAGGACCCTTCATTAGCATCATCACCAAGTCTGCCAGATAATCACTTTACAGTAAAAAAAGGGGAAGTGGCCTTATCTGGTCTTGGGCTAGTTTTAGTCTCTGTGTCTTTCAGATGCAGGTGATAGCAATGCCCACATTCCTTTCTCAATAAAAGGAATTGGGTCCATATAGGGTCCATATTGTGTCCCGGCTTCAGAATCATGAGAATTCAACTCTCCTGTTTTCCTGGTGACAGGAAACTAAATTATCCCCTTGGTTAGCCATAGGTGTCCCCCTTTTCACTTCAGCTGGGTTCCTCGGCCTTTTTTTTTTTCCCACAAGGTTTGGGGACAGGTAACCTAGAATTGGGTGTTTCAACAAAACCCCTACAGTAGTTTTTTTTGGCATGTAGGATAAAACCTGTGCCAGTGACCAAGACTCTTGGTGTCACTGTGTGACAGGTTAGGTGGGAGGACAGATTTGGGAGAAGACACACAGCAGTGTCTATGTCAATCACCAGGGCCTTTATTCTTAATACCTTAATAGGTACTGTTCTTAATAGCTCCTTGAGTGGAATTATTATTTAGGTTCAGGTCTTTTGTAGTGAAAATGATAGATTCCAAAGAGATTCCTGGTTCTCATGGAGATGAGATTTGGACTTTGTAATGAATTCACAGGTTTTCTAATAAACTCTGCCCATGGGGAGGCTGACTAGGGCCTTGGCTCACTGCCAAACTCTGCAAAATTATTTCATTTAACACAACAGGAAGTCACCACCATATTACAGAAACCAGAAAAGAAAGAGGGCATCAGACTGCTGACAGGGACACGAAATCAGACATGCTGGCAAGGAAAGCCCTTTGCTTAACCTCACCATGTTTAGGAAGGCACCATCACGTCAACATCTACATACCATTTCTGACAAGTCTGAACCCGGAGCCACCGCACAGTGGCAGCTGCGAGGGGCTGGGGGCTCTCCCATCTAGTCCTCTTGGCTGCCACTTTAGCTCGGATTTACACATCGGCAAAGATGTGTAAGTGAAAGGCACATCCCACACTGGTGTCAGGCGGCCCGCACCCTCCTTAGCCCGGTAACTGAGCACCTTTCTGTACCTAGCCTCTCACCATGACAAAGTGGTGATGAGGTGCGATGGTTTCTAAGTGGTTGATTTTAGGCGGGGGGCCGGGGACTCAGAGGTTTCTCAGTAAACTCTAGGTGTCTCTGGGGTTTGAGAGTTAAGTTAGGCTGGTTATCTGGGGTTGCCCTGCTTCTGTTACGTAGTGAGAGCTTATGAAAAATCTATTGCTTCAACGAAGGCAATACCAGCAAAAAGAATTTTTCACCTTGGCCAGTTTTGGGGGGTATTTCAGAGAGAGCAGTCATCTCCTTCAGATCCTGGTCTGTCGTGGACCGGGAGGAGTGCGTGGGTCGCGGGTCCTGCTTACTCTGGAGCTCCCCCGGGCGAGATCCTTACCTGCCGGGCCGCAGCCAGGACTCGGGGAGCAGCAACCGCCTGCAGAGGGCGCTCCCGGCTAGCTGAGCGCGTGGAGCTGCGGTGGGACGCCCGCAATCGCGGGGCACCGGATGCAGTCAGGCGTTGGCCGATGCTCGGGACGCCCTGGTGACCCGGGCGGAGCGCTAAACGAGCGCCTTCGGAGTGCAACAGCCGCGCGCGCCGCTGCAACGTTTCTTTCCCGCGAGCGGTGAGTGCTAAGAGGCCGGGGCTACGTCTCATTCTAGTTTGGGTGCACTTGGAGGCAGTGCAGGTCGGATCGGGGCGGGCTGGTGCTTGGTGCGCGTGGGACGCGCGTGGGAGAGTAGGCAGGATTCCTGCTCACGTTGGTCTTCGGGCAGACTTGGGGTGACCCGGAGGAGCGCTAGACGTCCGGTCAAGATCTGCTTTCAGGCGACTCGGATTTACTTGAGATCCTAACATTGGGATTTGTTTCTCCATCTCCATCGCTTGCTTTCGGGGGACCGGGAGTCTCAGGCGGTCAGGGTTCCCCAGGGAGGGAGAACGCTCACTTGGGCACTCCCCTTCCCCCACACCACTTGAGCCCATCCAGGGGAACCACGTGCGGCAGTCGCCTGCAACTCTGCCTGTCAAGCAAAGCCCGCCTCTAGGGCAAGGGAGGGGGTTCGGGGGCGGAGTGGGCTGTGCCCCGCGGGAACCCGGCCGGCCCGGGCGCCCGCCGGTGCCAGCTCGGTTCTCTCTGCCTCACGTTCCCACGGGCAGCTAGGAGGTAGCAGGCAGTGCCGCAGGGAGACGAAGGGCCCTGCCCCAAGGAGCCAGAGGTCTCTCGCCCGCCGCCCGGGTGCTCGGCTCTGAGGAAAGGAAGCAAAGACTACAAGCTGTCCAAGTGACTAACCCTGGAGACGCCTCTCCTGAGGAAGCGCTGAGCGTCCAGGAATGCTTTCCCAGGTCGCCACCACTTCTAACGGTCTCTAGTCCTTCAAGGCAGTGGGGTAGCGTGGACTCTCTGGGGCCTGGCCCAGAATCCTTTCCCCAAACCCGCCCGGGAGATTTATGCGAACCGGGAGTGAAACACCAGCGGGTGCCCGGCAGGACTCAGGCGCTTCTCCAGGACTTTGCGGAGCTGTGGCACTTGGTGCAGCCCACTTCCAGAGAGCTCCAGGGGCTTCGGGAGACAACACTACCCCAAGGCAAGGTAGGTGCTCAGATGAGCGGGATGCGGGTTGACATGAATAAAGATGCAATCTGCTCAAGTCTAGGCGAACGACCTTTGCTTTCTCTTTGCTTTTTAGGGTTTTTGGAGAGCTGCTGCCTAGCCAGGGACTTGGAGGAGGGAGGCATGTCTTTTCGATTGCACCTGAGAAGGGGAGAGTTCTTCCTCATCACCAGAAAGGCAACAGACCTGAAATGCGACTACAATGCAGTAGCTGGGCAAAAAGGTCTGGGAGTCTCTGGATTGATAGCTTAGAATATGCGCAAAAGCCAGTGCTTTCCCGGGGGAACTGAAGGACCAACTGCTTGCTGTGACAGTGACCTGGAGCAAGGAAGACAGTTGTAAAAATCAACAGGGACTTTCCAAGGGCAGTGTTTTGCCTCGCAGCTGTAGTTCTCTGATGGAATGCTGCTGAGGTCCCTCACCCTGGGAGCAGTAGGGGCTGCTAAGAGGCTGCTTGGTGAGGACTCCTGCAGGTCTGACTGATCCCCAGTCCCTATCAAGGAACTTGAGGGGTGTCAGAGCCCCCCTATGTACTCTCCTTCAGGAAGATGAAGACGCTGAACACCTCCACCATGGATGGGGCTGGGATGGTGGTGGAGAGGGACTTTTCCTTCCGCATCCTCACAGCCTGCTTTCTGTCGCTGCTCATCCTGTCCACACTCCTGGGGAACACACTGGTCTGTGCTGCGGTCATCAGATTCCGACACCTGCGTTCCAAGGTGACCAACTTCTTCGTCATCTCCTTGGCAGTGTCAGATCTTTTGGTGGCTGTCTTGGTCATGCCCTGGAAAGCAGTGGCTGAGATTGCTGGCTTCTGGCCCTTTGGGTCCTTCTGTAACATCTGGGTGGCCTTTGACATCATGTGCTCCACTGCTTCCATCCTGAACCTCTGTGTCATCAGCGTGGACAGGTACTGGGCCATCTCTAGTCCCTTCCGGTATGAGAGGAAGATGACCCCCAAGGCAGCCTTCATTCTGATCAGTGTGGCGTGGACCTTGTCAGTACTCATCTCTTTTATTCCAGTGCAACTCAGTTGGCACAAGGCGAAGCCCATGAGCCCCTCAGATGGGAATGAGACTTCCCTGGAGGAGGCCACAGACAATTGTGATTCCAGTTTGAGCAGGACCTATGCCATCTCCTCCTCCGTAATAAGCTTTTACATCCCTGTAGCCATCATGATTGTCACTTACACCAGGATCTACAGGATTGCCCAGAAGCAGATACGGCGCATTTCGGCCTTGGAGAGGGCAGCGGTTCATGCCAAGAATTGTCAAACCACCACAGGTAATGGAAAGCCTGTGGAATGTTCCCAGCAAGAAAGCTCCTTTAAGATGTCCTTCAAAAGAGAGACTAAAGTCCTGAAGACCCTGTCTGTGATCATGGGAGTGTTTGTGTGCTGCTGGCTTCCTTTCTTTATTTTGAACTGCATGGTGCCCTTCTGTGGGTCTGGAGAGACCCAGCCCTTCTGCATCGATTCCATCACCTTTGATGTGTTTGTGTGGTTTGGGTGGGCGAATTCCTCTTTGAACCCCATCATTTATGCCTTCAACGCTGATTTCCGGAAGGCATTTTCAACCCTGCTAGGATGTTACAGACTTTGCCCTGCAACCAACAATGCCATAGAGACGGTCAGCATCAATAACAATGGGGCTGTGGTCTTTTCCAGCCATCATGAGCCACGTGGTTCCATTTCTAAGGACTGCAACCTGGTGTACCTGATCCCACACTCCGTGGGCACCTCTGAAGAGCTAAAGAAGGAGGAGGGAGGTGGAATAGCCAAACCCTTAGAGAAGCTGTCCCCTGCCCTGTCTGTCATATTGGACTATGACACTGACGTGTCTCTAGAGAAGATTCAGCCCATCACGCAGAATGGACAGCACCCGACCTGAGCTTTGACATCACTTGTGGCAGAGATACGCATCCCCAAAGCTGGAGGAGATTTCTTGGGGGTTTGCTGTTAGGAAACTGAGATGAGGTGAATGCTGAGATGGCAGGCAAGCCCTCCTCTGCTGCTTTTTCTCAACACACCACAGTTTTCAAATACATTCTAGTGTGTTTCCTGTGTGGCTCATAGTGAATCTAGGAGGGGCCCATGGGAAGCCCCCATTCGTAGGGGCCGTGTCTTTGGTCCAAAATTGTGATTCTTATCTTAGGACTTAACAAATAGGGCAGAACATCAACAATGAACAGCTTCACTTAAAAATTAAAACTTTCTGAGAAGGAAATGAAAAGGGTTGTATTTGCTGTGTACAAACAGGTGCTAACTCTGGTCCGAGCAAAGTTTTCAGATTGTAAAGGTAGGTGCATGCTTTCATAAATTATTCCTAAGAAATAATTGAGCCTTACAGTAAGATGGGATTTTTTTTTTCAGAATGAGAGAGGCTTTGTTAATATTGGTTTTATTTATTTATTTATTGTATTATGTGGATATTTTTAATTTATTATAATAAATCTATATTTATCATGCTTAATAGGACAAAATAATGAGTTATCTGAAACTTTGCAATTGCAGTTTTGCCCATTGATCTAGCACTTTACAAGCTAATGAAATGAGCACACAGACTCTGAAGATTCTAAATGCTCATGAATAACTTCTAGAAACATGGCAAAGACTGATAGGAAATGAAGTGCTGATTCCTTGAGATTCATTAGCATAAATAAATACGAGATGAGAATTGACAAAGGCTGTGAATATTTTCTTTTCTAAAAAACTTTTGAAAAAATTTAAAAAGCATATCTTCTATTGTGTTCCAAAAAATTTTTTTAATGACAAAGACTCTCCAGGAGAATGATGTGTACCTTCCTGTAAATATCTTGAATAAAAGCTGGTTTAATTAAGAAAGATTTGACTTTAAAGTTATGATCTTGAGTGGTAATAAAAAGTACTTTGTATTTATGTAAAATAATTGGCCTTTTCTGTCTTTTCTCATTTCACCTGTCTGATAGCTGTTTTGAACTAAAGAAATAGCTGTCCTGGTTAGATAGGGGTATTAAAAAATGTGGGTCTCTTTAACTCTTGTGTCACAGCAATGTCAACCATGGACAGAGCAAACCCTGCACCTTACCAGGTCAAACAAACCACTTAGTGAGGTCACTTTTTGTAGTGCGATAATCTGAATTTAGAGACAATTTTTTCTAAAATCTTTAAGTGTTAATGGTATATTAACTAATAGTGCCTCATTATCATCCTCCAGTAGGACTCTTCTGTTGGTGGTAAAAACAGGAGACCCCTTCTCTTGGGGCATGGTTAAGCACCTCAAAGCCATCAGTTTCTCTTTTGACAAATGCTAGCCCTTTCTCTGTGCTTTGGAATCAAGTTATATATCATCGCTTGGACTGTACAAAGTATCATAAACCTCCTTTGCCTATACTAACTTGTAGGGTAGTTCAAGAGAATTTCTTTGAAATGTTTACAAAGTATTTTTGTTGACAAACTATTGACTTAACATTCAGATGAAATGGGTAACAAGAAAGAAATCTACTGGAAAAACAGCTCCTGCATCAGGTCTGTGTTCTTTATGCATTGTGAATGTTTTCTTTATTTTAATGCCTGCGTGCTTTCTTACATATAATAAAATTATTTTGTGAACTCAAATTAACTCTGAATGAGCCGTGTTGCATTTGTTAAATGTGTTTTAAAAACAGATATTTCAGAGAGTCAAGTCAGAAAACATGGGCATTTTCAAGTATATGTCACTTTTCCTTTTTAGTGGGAATCTCTTTTCCTTTGTATGGAAATTTTTTGATTTGGACTATAATCATAAAAGCAGAGTTTTTGATTTGGAAAACATTCTTTTTGATTTGGAAAACATTCTTTTTTTAAAAGAATGTTTTAAAAACATTCTTTTTTAAAAAGAAACTCTTCTTCACTTGAGGAATTACTCTACTTTTCATTTCATACATTTAAAGCTTTTCAAAAATCTCTACATTTTCTTTCAAAGAGCCCAGGGATTTTAAATAATACAAGAATGACAGAAACTGGCTAGGGGGTTATTGTGGACACTCTGTGTGTGACAGCCACTGTACACCTAGTGTTTGTTTTAAGAACAAAATACAACAGAACTATTTTTACAGGAGGAAAAATTCAGGTTGTGATTCTGAACTTCTTCAAATGGCTTGTAGGTTTGTCACACTCATCCTGGGAAGCCGGCTTAGGGATTGTGCTGAGCTTCCCTGCCTGCCTTTCTATCCCAAAGGAGGAGCATGACTGAACAGCAGGTGATGTGGAAATGAAGGGTTAAGTTTATAACTTGGAACATCACACAACAGATGGTCTCTTTTTTTAATTCCATATTTGCCTTCACCAGGTTTTGGCATGTAATGAACATATCGAGACTGAACATGCGTGAAACACGGTGCCTTTTCTTTGTGCTTCCTGAGTTTCTGAGAACCTTTATTCTTTGTAGTTGAATTTCCTTCTTTCATTCAAAGTTCAGCAATACCAGTTATGACGCTTAGGGTCGCCCTTGTCCATTAAAGGTTTCGAAGACTTTGCTATTTATTTCATTGGCTAAGAGTCAAAAATAAATATAAAATCTAGTATTGCGCAGAAAAGAGCCTATTTTTTGGTTTATGGTATGTGGGTTCATAAAGGGTATTTTATAAAATATCAATTTTACTGAAGGAACCTTTTAGAGAATTTAGTTTATAATTACAAAAGCAAAGCTAAAATTTGATTTTTATTTCACTTTCAATTATAGTGATGAGCCATAAGAATACTGACTATTTGTGAATGCTTAACAAAGGTGGAGATCATTTAAAAGAGGTGATTTTTCTTACTCTATCAAAGAAGATACCTTTCCTGGCTCTTTTTGGCGGTGGAATAATCGGAAATCTTATGAAAGCCCGGCAATGTTGGGCTTCAGGAGGTAAAATGGCATTTGTTTTTGGAAAGTCAGTGATTTCTCTTGGGAGCTAAACAAGACATGGTTTCTGAGTCTCAGTTATCTTGATTCACTAAATGGGGTAGCAAAACTCATATATGAATTTATTCAGTGGTGGGGTTATTCCGAAAAGCAAATCAGTATGTACAGGATTTCAGTGACTGTGTGAAGGCCCACTCTCTGGGGGCTCATGGCTCCCCTTTCCCTACCTAGGACTGCACCAGCAACATTTCAACTTGGCCCTTCTGCCCCACCAGGCCAATCTACCTGCAAAGTCCTGAACTTCAGAAAGAAAAGTTTTTCTTTGTCCCCAAAACATGGTTTTTCATGTAGCTCCTATTGTGCTATGTGTGAGTAAACAAATGTCTGTACTTCTCTGAACCTGTTTGCCTATATATATATATATATATATTAGAGACTAGGTCTTGCTATGTTGCGCAGGGTAGTCTCGACCCGCAGACTCAAGTGATTCCCAGCCTCAGCCTGCCAGGTAGCTGGGGTTACAAGTGCATGCCACCGTGCCTGGCCTACTTTCCTATTTGTGATGTACAAATAAATGTGTGGATTCTGGTGAGGGGGTAATGTGATGCTAATGTCTGCTGGGCTCTCTGGTTTTTCAAACATGTCTACTTGGAAGGAGCCTATGATATCGTAGTTATTATGCTAGTAATAATGGAACAACTATGCATCTGACTTCTTGCAAGGAAGTGACTTTTTGAGTATATGTGTGTTGGGATGATCCCAGACTCCATTCTCTTTTGTTGTAATTATCTGGTATTACAGAAGCAAGTAGCCAATGCATCTGCTTGGCTAAAATAACGGCTTTATTTTATCACACGATATCAACTGAATAAGGCTGTCTACAATATTTTATATCAGAAAGTCTACTTATCTTGCACAATTTGCTTTGGGAATAATGAGTTGATAGCCAGCTAGTCCTGGGCTTTTAAAAGTAGGACCTGTGGCATTACATGACCTGGTTACTGTCATGAAGGACCTAATGCAGTGAATCATGTGGCTGTAGGTATTCTATACCATACTCCCTCTATGTATTTCTTTGAGATTTCCTGGGTACAAACTCGCTATATCAATGTGTGTTTATTTGCACAAAGGATTGGGGGCATGAAGAACACTACAGGAGAGAGAAACTGCTAAGATTTTGTTGTGAGGCCAGTCTAGTCTTGCTGCCATCTGTCATGTTAAATAACTTCCCTGTAATGTACAGAATTTAGAAAATCAGCATTTGGACTTGAGTCGGTTATATCAGCCAAGATTTGGGAGTTGTAATTTAAGTAGTATTAGAAGCTCAAGAATAATAATCTCTGATTTAACAGGGTTTAACATTTTAATCACCCCAAGAACATGTGCAAAACCAGCTAAATTTTTCCCCATCCTTTAGAATAGATATTCTATCTGCTCTCAAAACAGGCAAATTTGTAGCTTTTGAAGGGGATCTCTCCTGTGCTGTGTCCACAGAAGTGAGTTCACCCACAGCATAGCCAGTAACAGAAATGCCAGTAATGTGTAGGATGTGTAGGGAAATAGCAGAATCTAGGAGGAAGGAATTTTAAGACAGTTTTTTTAAGGTTTATTAAATATTTTTCTCTAAAATATAATTAGCTTGTATAAGCTGATGAATATCCCTTGAAAATAAGTTTTTAAAGCTCTCCAATAAAGGGGTTAAAGAGATGATTTCACAGATTTTGTTGGTTTGAAAATACTAGACACGAGAGTCATAGGTATCTCAAATCCTCATTCTCTGTTATTAGAAAGCTGATGGTATTTATAAAATGCAAATCTGATCTGTAATATACCCTTACTGAACAGTCTTCAGTTACTCTCAATTACTTTTAGGGAAAACCAGTTATGTCACATAAGACCCTTCATGATCAGCCTCCTGAGTTGGTCTCTGCAGTCTCATCTGAAGCTATTCCCCTGCTAGCACTGACAATCCACAAATTGTGAACTTGGCAGTTTGTGAAGAGTAGACAAAGTCCTGTCCTCTCATTCTACCTTTGCTCACATTGTCCTCTCTGCCTGACATACTTTCATGGAGACCTTGTCTGTTCCTCCCATCTGCTAAGATTCAGGTGGGGTATAATTGCAGAAGACCTTCCTTTGCACCTTCCTACCACCCCTACTGCCCTTATTTCCAAGGACTAGGTTGTCAGGAATTCATCTCCTATTTCCTTACTTGCCTTTCTAGATTAGCAGTCTGATGAGAGTAAAATCTCAGTGGATTTTGCGTTATGCATTCCTAAACATCTGACACACTGCGTGGCATGCAGGAATTGCTTGTTAAGTTTTTGTTGACTGACCTGAAAAGAATGGACAAGTCAACATTTTAGTGAACTTGGTGGGGCACTTAGTCTATATGTATAGGTTTGTTGGCTCCCTTTCATGTATTTGGGTGTAACCTGTAGAGCATTTCTGAGACCTGCAGTTTTCTGGAGCTTGACACAGCTGTATAGAAATTACTGCACACACATGTGTATGCACACACACACACACACACAAGCACACACTCTCCAGGTTCCCACAGACTCTGTGTGTTTATGTGTAGCTCTAATTTGGTACTGTTTGCCTTTTGTGAGAACTTTCTAGGATTCAGGCCATGTATTGATGATAGAAAGAAATCAGACACTGTCCAATCTTTGAGGGGCTTAAAGTAGAGACAGCTGATGCTAATAAATCATTACGAAGGAAGGTTAATCATGGAGAAAGGAAATATTTTCTTTCAGGTTTTGCAAACAGCTTTACTCTATTGTGTGCAAGTAACCATGTGCCCTCACTGTGCCAAGCACCATGACCTCATTCCATTCTCATACCCTTCCTAGGAAGTGGGTACTATTATCACCCCTCCATTTTACAGAGAACTATCACTTATCAAAATAGTTCATATTCAGAGAAGATATGTGATGTGTTCAACTGGCAACACAACTGGTAAATGATGGGGCAGGTTTGGTTCTAGGGCACTCTAATTTCAAAGCTTATAATTGTGATCATGAACTTGTTTTGTTTGCCAGGAACTGGTTCTAACCAAATGAGTAACTGCTAAAGGGGTATAGAATTACAAACCACCTTGGACACTGCTGGATTA
Source organism: Uropsilus gracilis (assembly GCA_004024945.1). Taxonomy (NCBI): domain Eukaryota; kingdom Metazoa; phylum Chordata; class Mammalia; order Eulipotyphla; family Talpidae; genus Uropsilus; species Uropsilus gracilis. The sequence continues at coordinate 15,195 of PVHY01019080.1, forward strand.
AAAAATACTTTTTATTATTGACACTTTAAAATGTGTGCAAAAAGTAGAGAGAAACTATAATAACCCCCTATGTCTCCATCCCATTACCAAGATCAAAACACTAGCAAGAACTTAGTCTTTGTCAATTAACTATAGGAGGTCCATGTGTCTGGATAGAGCACAAAGCTAAAACTAGAAAGACATCTAGGACATATAAGTTGCAAAATCATGAGTCTGTGGATTGTAGCAATATCAGCAGGGAGAGCTCGCTTATTCAAGGATTAAAACACTGCCTGTTCAAGGATCAATTTGATCAGGGCACACTAGCTCAGTTTCATTTAGCCAACAATTACCAGTACCTGCCCAGTGTCCAGTGATGCTTTGGGAGGGTGGAGTAGGTATGAGAGGACAGGGAGGAATGGGGGGAGGTGAGAAGAGAGGAGACAGAATTGCTGGAGGGATGTTAGAATGGGGCTGGGAAGAGAGGAGTGTTGTAGGTGGATGTAAAGGATGAATAGGAGGACTGTGCCAATGACTGACAACATGTGAGAAGAATTGAATAAATTCCAATATATGCAAACATGGGGCCTGAGAAAGGACACTGGATGAATTTACTGGACATGCAGTAGAGGTCCTTTAAAACTCACTAGAAGGCTGGGCATGGTGGCATGGCGTGCCTATAAGCAGCAGCCTAGGAAGCGGCGACAGGGACCAGGGATTGTGGTGGTTCAAGTCCTGCTCGGGGCAATGTAGTGAGACCTAGTTCCAAAAAAAATAGCTGGGTGTGGTGGTGCGCGCCTGTAATCCCAGCTACTTGGGAAGCTGAGGCTGGGGATCGCTTGAGTCTCTGTGGTACCCCAGGCAACATGAGCCTGCAGTTCCATGGGCAAAAATAGCAAGACCTAGTCTCAAAAAAACAAAACAAAACAAAACAAAAAACCCTCACTGGAAGATGTGCTCCAAATGAGGTTCAACAGACTTTCCAATTCGTTGCTTTGGGGTTCTCTTCACTCTCTGCAGACCTCCCTTTCAGTGCAGCTGGATAATTATCGGATGGTCAGGGGATGATCATTAGGCTTGAACTTGATCATTGGACGTAAGTCCCTCCCTGCATGCCCTCTGCAGCCAAATCTTATTGTTCTCAAGTAGATACTGGTGGCATCTTTTGCTCTTTTTCCTTGGGACACCCTTTCCCTATGATTTCTTTCATCAGTTTGAGCTTCATCTCAGGTGTCAGCCTCACTGGGAACCTGTCCTAGTTTTCCTTCCCAGATTGGTGACCTCTCTGAGCAGCCTGTCATGTGCTGTCTTGTCTTCTGTTTCTAGGGACAAGCCTGTTAGCATAGACTGTGTTCTTTTCAAACTCTATTCCCTGTGCCCAGTACAGCCTAACACACAAGAGGTCTCTAAGTTAGTGTATTTTTTAAATGAATAAGCAAATTAATAACTTGAGGAAAAGGTTCAAGAGCTGCTTATGTATATTTCTGACTTCTCATCATGGGGTGACTGCAGAAGTAATGCTCTTTCCTGCAAAGTTAGTTTCTCCATCACTAACACATGCAGGAAAATAAGTGAAACAGAATGGAAGTGGCAAAGTAGGGTTCTTTCACATATTGATAAGCATGATGAGTGAGTGATCAGCCCTTTTACATGAAAGAGAGAGAGAGAATATGTCAACCAAATGTCACCAATGTGTTTTGAGATTATCTAGTCACATGTATGAGGTTTTGGGACTGAGTTTTTAGGTCAGATGTACTTAACATTATACTTATGTTGACTGTAATTAAGATAATATCCATTTTCATTTGTAAGATGCTGCTTTAATACACTGCTGTTTGCCATTAAACTTGTGGGGATTTAGGGGGGGCTCCATGATAATTCTGCCCCAACATCTGTGGATTTTTTTCCTTTGTTTGGAGGGGTCCATATGAAACAGCATATTTCTCACTGTTATTGGGAGTTGGGGGATTTAATAGAATCTGCTCTGAGAAGGAACCAATTCATTTGTTTTTTTAAAAACCTGGTTATTATACAAGACAAAACTAAAATTTAAGACCTTTTTAAGAAAGCATTCTATTGTACCCATATTGAAATGAAAGCTTATTTTCTTGCTCATAGGACTGCATAATTTTGACATGTTTTGCACTTGGATGAGTCTTCCTCAAGTAGCAGAACTTCTGGATTGGGGATCTGAAATAGATGCTTTCCTTACCTGCCTACAGGAGTATAAACTGATCTGGCTACTTGGAGGAGGTATTTGGTAGTAACAACCAAAATTTCAAAGGTGTATGCAATTCCATCTACTTTTAGGATTTTAGATTTCTAAAAGCCTGCATAAAGGATACAGCTTTGCCTGTAAAAGTTCATTGGTGTCCAGTAATATGGGAATGAAACATTAAAACATAGGGTGTCTACGGTAGGTGCTAGTTCCAAAGAAAAGTAGAGCCATATGCAGTGATGGGAGGATTTTCAAAAGTGAAAAAGCAAGTTCTACTGCAATGTGGTTCATCTGATTCCTTATATTTAAAATGCTTTAGAAGTACTTCTTATGTATTCCTTATACATAAAAGGGGAAACAGCAGTATTTATGTGGAAAACAGTGACTTTGGGGAGAGGTAAGGTAGGTAGCTTCCACTTTACTTTTCATATCACTGGTTTTTACAAAAAGCTTGTGTTTATATCACACATGCAATTAAGATACTTTTTGAAGAAGAAGTCTGCTGGGTGGAGTGTAAGGTACATAAAACTCCAGTTAGGGTTGTGGGGAAGGAAGATCTTGGGTATGTCCCTGGAGACAAGATGTGATGGGGCACCTCACATGCTCAGGGGCTGCCCATGACCATCTCTGGCTTGATCATCAGATTTTGATCTGACTGAGATTGGCCATGGCTCAAGAGTGTCTGAGGACAAATCAGCACAGAGGAAGCACCTGCCTCCCAGCTCCAAAATGCCCCTACTCCCCACCCCTCCCCCCAGGACCCTCTTCCATATGGTGGGGGAGGGTCTTGATTTCTCACACAAAATGTCCTGTTTAATTGTGTTGCCACAGAACCCACATTTGCAATAATTTAGTTGGTCAAATGCAAATAATAGACCATGTGACCTTTGCATTATTTTTCTGTTCTACTTTTAAACAAATCACTCATAGTAGGGTCCTCAGGGTGGAGAGGAGTCTCTGGTTGGGTGTTGCTCCTGAGAGCTGGTCTAATGTGCTGGAAGTTGGTAAGAATTAACTCTTTTGAGGGGCCTGGGTTGTTTCCAGATCCTTCTAGACTCTACATACACATGTTTGTGATATCCTGAGGCACATTCTATCAGGCATACTAAAATCTTTGCCATCCTTCTTAAATATAATCTTTATGGCTGCCAAAAATGTTGGATTTTTAAGTGTTGCTTTTGCAGTTATTCTTAATTTTAAATTATGCAACCCCTTGTCCTATTATGAAGCCAATATATTGCCCCCTCTGGCCCCTCTCAGATATTTCAGGGTTTTTTTGTAAAGCTCAGAGCCCTAGGTAACAGCTGCTCCCTCAGCTTTGAACAACCCCAGAAGGAAGTTCCCCAGGTTGAGAGCAGAAATGCCATGTGTTTTTAGGCAGAGCATGAGGGGCCACTGTCACTTTATCTGCTGGTTCCCAGGTAGCTCCAATATGAGGACAGGATGGACTGAGGCTGGTTCTAACACAAGTCTCCAAGAATGCTGCAAGCTACTTCAGATGATTTCAAAACTGAAAAACAAATACCCTAGTTCTTGTTCTTAGACTTAGCCTTTTGGGAGGTTTTCAAATTCTATTTTTCTCATCATTGACGTAGACATTAAATGTTTTAGTGATATTTTTATGTTAAATGCTCCCACAGGCTCATTATCAATGTTTCCAGAGAATAGGTATGAAGGCTTCAGGTGGTAAATTCAAAGTATGAAGATAAAAGCATTTGGGTCAGAAAGGAAGACAGTTTTCCTTATTTGATCTTTTATTCTAAGAGGAAGAAGAAATTGAAGCATGAAACCACAGAGTCTATGACTTGTAAGAAGCTAGACCCCCCACATCAGATGCAGAAAAGAAGTGCAAACTGCTTGGTATTGATCAGTAGCAATTGGTATTGGTCAGGGAGACTGATGGATGGTCAAATGCAAGCACTATTTCAGGCACTAGCATATAATGGAGAAACCCTGTTTAAGAATACCAGGTTTTGTTAATGGGTAATTGCTTTGAGGAAAATGAGGTTAATGTCATGTGATTTCTGCTCCTATTTCCCCTGGTTTTTATGGAACAAGCAGTAAAGAGTAGGTGGTCAACTTTATTTCTCTTGTTTTTCACCTTGACAGTTATTAAACTACAGATGTGCTTTTGACAAAGACTGCAAATTCAATAGGAGAGGAATGGGGGTGGAGGGAGGGAGGGAATGCAAAAGAAGTGGAGAGCCTGGTAGAGGTGAGAACTTGCAGTTTGTCAAGAAAAAAGTACGGGGATCTCACTTCTTTAAAATAAAAATGTTTTGAAGTAAGTCTAGATTTCAGAGAAAATGCAGATGATTCTGGCAGTTCCTGTATACACCATACCCCGTTTTTCTTGTTATCTTACAATAGTATGGACAAATTAATGAACTGATATGGATGAATTCTTCTTTACTAAAACCCAGTTTTCTAAGAGTCCTTGAATGTTCATCTAATGTTGGTTTTCTGTTCAAGGATCCTCTGGGGTGGGGACCACTACAGTACCTGCTCCCCAGGTCTCTCACATCTACTCTGGCTCTCTGCTCTTGGTTGGGTTGCAATTTCTCTTGTTTTTATGAGCATGATACAGTTTAAGAGCACTGGTTAGGTATTTTGGAGACTGTCCCTCAACTGGAACTTCTCTGTTTTTCTCATAGTTCAAGTGGGTCATGGAGTTTTGGGATGAATAACACAAAGGTCAAGTGCCATTTTTATCACCTCCTATCAAGGATAAGTACTATCAACATGACTCATGCCCTTGGTTACTGGATTAAAATTGTGCTTCTCAGGTTTCTCTGCTGTTAAATGACTCCCCTTCTTTTTACACAGAATTCCTTGGAGGGCTGTCCTATTGGAATCCACTGATAATAGGAATGGATTTATCTACATGCAATCTTTGAAATTCCTCTATATGGGAGATGTGTCTATTCTCCTGTTTTTATTCAGTTATTTATATCAGTATGCATTATGGATATATGTATATATTACTTTGAGTTTTAATTCAACACTGCTTTACTTCATTACTCAAACTCCTCCACCTTTGGCTATTGTGGATTCTCATTCACTTCTTGTTTTCTGGAATAGGAAACTTTAGCTCATCTCATGTATTCCCTGCCCCAAGCTATAGAAACAGCAATTTCTCCAGGGTCCCCTAGTTCCTTTTGTGTGAAAGCAGCATGAGAAACCAAGAGGGGGGTGGGAGGTTTACCCCTTGCCACTAGGATATCATTACTTCTCCGACCCTCCTAGTGGACAGAGCATGTGAATGCAATGTGCATTTAAGAAAATGTGCATGCAAACTAAATCTTGCATACACATATATGTAGGAACACTTGAGCTCTACTGATGCTTCCAACTCTGATCCATCACCACCTGGATTCTTGTAGCCTCCTCCCCTTGCTTATATGTAATGTCCCTCTTAACAGCCTACCTCACACCCTTACCTATCCATGTACCAAATTATAAATATTCAGTCAAATAGAGACAGCGGTTTCAGAACTCTTAACTCTTAACTCCATGACAGTTAGCTCTCGATAGTGTTTATGTATAGTTCTTTTTGCCTTCAGTCTTACAGACTCAACTCATTTCCAAAATCAATTAAATCAGTTTTTAATTTCTACTCCTTTCCATGAGGTTCTCTCATACATTTATAATAGAGCTGATTATTCTATCACAACCAGCACTTACTTCTGGGACCCTGTGAATTCTCAAATGATTTTTTAGAAAATCTTCCATATATTAATCCAAACTTTCGTGCTGTAATGCTCAATTGGATTTGAGAAAGACAGCATGTCATGTAACTGGCATTGTAATCTTACACAGAGATTTTTCCTGCCCTAAAAATATGCCTGTTCTTCAGGCAGTCAACCCCTACCCTGCTTAAGTCCAGGCAACTTTTCTCTAGTTTTGCCTTTTCCAGAATGTCGTACAAATGGAATCATACAGTATGTAACCATTTCAGAATAGCTTCTTTCGCTTACTGAAAGGGTTCGTGGTGGGTTCCAGTTTTTAGTAACTATGAAAAAAACATAAATATTTGCATGCAAACTTGTCTGTTAGTTTTCAGATCTACTGGGTAAATATCTAGGAGTGCAATTGCTGGCTTATGTGACAGGACTATCTTTTTACTTGTAAGCATCTTCAAATTAGCTTCCAAAACTTTCAGTTTGCATCTCTACCAGAAATGAATGAGAGTTCTTTTTTCATCTTCTCACCAACAAATTAACAATGACTTTTTCAGAGCCTTTCTGGTAAGTGCATAGTGGCATGTCACCGTTGTTTTAACGTACATTTCTCTAGTGAGAAATGGTATTATTTTCATATATTCAGCATTTACTTTCTTTAGCAAATTTTCTTTTCAGACACCCATTTTTAAGTAAGGTTATTTTCTTATTATTTATCTGTAAAGCTTCTTTTCTTTCTATATATTTTGGATACACATTCTTTATTGTATGTATGTTTTGGAAATATTTTTTTCCCCATCCGTGGTTTGTCTTTTCATTCTTAGTGTCTTTCACTGAAAAGTTTTTTAAAAAGGTTCACTTATCAATGTTTTTGATAAATCTAAAACCTCATCACAAATTCAGATGTTATGCAGTTTCTCCTATGTTTTCTTAGTTTATAGTTCTAGATTTCATAATTAGGTCCATGATCCATTTTGAGTTACCTTCAGTTTAAGATATAAGATCCTAGGTTCTTTATTTTACTCTAGGTTCTTTATTTTACATGTGGACATTAGTTGTTCTAGCATCATTTGCAGAAAAGACAAATTAGGCAATTTACTTTTGTTCCTCTGTCAAGAACCAGCTGACTATATGTAAATGGGTATGTTTCTGTGCTCTGTTTTGCTCCATTGATTTATGATTCTGTTCTTTCACAAGTGCTATTATTACCTTGATTACTGTAGCCTTGTTGTAAGTCTTGGAAGTGGGTTGTATGAATCTTTCATCTTTGTTTTCCTTTTCAAAGATATTTTAACTATTTTAGGTATCTTTCATTTCCAATTGAAGTTTAGTATCAGTTTATTGATATTTAAAAAATGTTTACTGGGATTTTGATTTATATTGTCTTGAATGTATGGATTATGTTGGGAAGAATTGACTTCTTAACAATATTGAGACTTTAAGTCCGTGAACAAAGTATATCTTTCTTTTGATTTATATCTTTTATGTGAAATCATTTGTATTAGTTCTTCTGATTTCTTTCATCAGTGCTTTGTAGCTTTCTGCAGATAGATAGTGTATTTATTTTGTGTTAGGTATAACTATTTCATTTTGGATACTAATTGTAAACAGTACTTTAAAAAATTCAGATTCAAATTGTTCATTGCTGAATGAATTTTATATATTGTCCTTGTATACTGAAATCTTGTCATACTTAACTCCAGTTTTGTTTTTGTTTTTTTTTTTTTGAGGGTGGTGAATCTGTGGTTTCTGACATAGTCATAAAAGTGAACAAAGAGAGTTTTGTTTCTTTCTTTCTGATCTGTATACCTTGGAGGGTCTTCATCAGATTTTGTTTTTTGGGTAACACTTGCCACACAGAAAAAGTTAGAAATTATTTTCTGTTCTCTTATTTTCTGGAAGACAATATAGGGAATTAGCACCATTACTTCCTGATAGAATGTACTAGTGAAACAATATGGACATAGTGCTTTTTTCTTAGAACACTTTTCATTATTGATTCTATTTCTTTAATACATATGGGTATATTCAGGTTGTTTATTTTTTCCCTTAGTAGCTTGTCTTTTAAGAAACAGAATCATTTCACCTAGATTATCAAATGTGAAACATAGAGCTATTCATAATATCCCTTATGATCCTTTTTATGCCTATGAAACCAATAGTAATGACCTTTGTTTCATTCTGATATTGTCATTTGTGTCTTCTTTCTCTTTTTGCTTTATCAGTGTTTTAAATCAATTTTGTTGATTCATTCAAACACTTAGTTTGGGGGTTTGTTCATTTTTTTTAAATGTTTCTGTTTTTAATTTTATAGATAATGATCTGCTCTTAAGAAAAAAGACATATCTTTGCTTTTGTTTGTTTTTGGCGTAAGTTACCCTTGGTTTTCTTTCTATCTAAAGTGAGCAGCTTACACTGTTGATTATAGATTTTTCTTTTTATTCTAATACCATTTAATATCATAAATTTCTGTTGGTGAATTAATTTTGCTATATCCTACACATTTTGAAAATCATATTTGCGTTTTCATATAGTTCAAAACTTATTAACACCATTTGATTTTTTTTTGACCCATGGATTGTTAATAATGTGCAGTTTATTTTATTTTATAAATAAAGTTTATTTTATAAATATTTTATAAATGGAGTTTTCTTTTTGTTATTGATTTTGAGTTTAATTCTATTGTAAGACATAGTTTGTATGTTTCTATCCTTTAAGATTTTTAAAGATGTGTTCTGTGACCCAGAATGTTGTCTGTCTTGTTCATTGTTCTATGTGAACTCAAGAAGATCTATTCTATTTTATTTATTCTGATGTATTATTCTGAACATCTTATAGATATATAAATAGAATAAATGGGATAAACAGACTCAGAAACAGGCCTCATGTCTAGTTGCACTAAATTCATGCTAAATTTCACCTGAATGTCAGACTTTGCCAAGTAAACTCCTTTCAGGTTATTAGCAAATTTCTCAATGACCTTATGCCTGAGGGCACTACAGATGAGCAAACCCCCGCTTATGAAAGTACACTGCCATTTGCCTAAGATTTGTCTGTTTCTGAGTAACATTTCTCAGGATTAATACAACATGGTTCTTTCTGCCAGATACACTTGCACCAAATTGCTCAGGTTTTAGGATGATTGATTAGTTGGAGTTTTATGGAGGAAGAGCTAGTCCTCTTTTTCAATCTAGCTGAATTAATCAGTGTAGGAGGCAGCAAAACTTATACAGGTGAAAAGAAAAGTCATCTTTAACATGAACAAAAGAATGTAGGAGGATCTAGCAGGAATGGATTAGTAAGGGAGTATGGACTAAAGATGTGACATTTGAAGTCAAGGGCAATTAGGAAAGAAGTTTTGGTTTCAAAGAAAATTAAGTAGTTTGAGGAAAGTTGAAATTTATTGGTGTTTTTGTGTTTTAGGCAATGTACTGGGTACATTTTCTATCTATTTTCTTCTTAATACTTGTTCTTCAGAACAAGTGATGAAATGTCCCCCTACAGCATAGAGATTCTATCTCCCACCTTCAGTATACTGAATAATGATGCTTTCAGGGGCAAAGAGAAGGTCTGGTAGTGGAAAGTTTGGACAGGAATAAAGGATGGGGATGCAGTGCCCAGAGTGAGGGAAATGCGTCATCATCAGTCTAAGAAGCCAAGGAGTGAGAGATGGGTGTTTTGATTACCCATCATCATGGAGCAGAATGTAGGTGGGTTCTGGCACTGTGGGAGGCAGGTACTTCCTTGAGACCAGAATTCAGACATGAGTGTGTGTAGAGGTCAAGCAAGGTTCTGGTGGTGGCATGAGCTACTTGGCTTCTGAGGCAGCATTGAAGTCCATGGAGTGACACTGCCATCTCTTTGCAGAAGCCCTTATAATTTATTGTGGTCTTGTTCTATTGAAATCTGATTTTTTTCTAATGCAAACTCCCTGGATCATGCCTTGATAATGTGTGGAAGTATGCATGTATGTAGCATGTATTGAGCAAATTGAGTCATCAAGGAAGTTTGCTTTGGAAGACAGAAATTTGGTGCAGCAACCATAGCTGATTAAAACACCTGGAGACTGGGGATTTTCTATTTCTCCTCCTCCCTTGCAATCCTTAATATTTATCTAGAGAAAACAGTAAAGGGACAGCAATAAGGCAGAGATGGCCTTAATGTTATGAACCTTCAAAAACCCAGTAGTCTGGCTCTATCAAGAAAGAATAGCCCAAGTCACCTATGTTAACTGTTGAGCCAAGCAGGGATTTTTGTTTTCTGACCATTTGATGATGGTTACCAGACCTACCTCTTGAGACTGATGCAGCACCCCACAGGCACATGGAACCCGAAACACAGACTAATTGTAGGGTAGGTTGAGGCTATTTCATTGAATTTTAATAAAAATAGATAGCTCTAGCTAGTGAAATTGAATGTGTCAGTTATACAATAATCAGTTAGCCCTGGATACAGATGTTCTGAGAGTAATCTTTTTGCTGTTGGGAGGGATGATGGGCATACAGAATACATGATAAATGTATTTTGGACACTCAAGATCAAGAATGTACATTTGTGTTAATACCTGTCAGATAATCTTTTTATGCCTTTTATTCACCTAGTACAAAATTCAGTCTACAATTCAACTTGGTATTCTATTAAAAATCTCACCAGCTTACCCGGAGAGACAAAGAGTATGATCTCTGTAAATATTTTCTGATGTGGTGAATGCTTGAATAAGTGACTCTATAGGTGTATATGTGCATGTTGGAGGATAAATGGTAAGAATGATGGATGGAATGGTGTGTTAGCATTTTTGAGACCCAGTGTCATAGCAAAATTGTAATGGCCAGGCTACTGCTGTATGTCTGGTCTTCAGTCACCTGCCATTTTCTATTGTGTGGTAATTCTGAATTCCTGCCTGGGGTACATTATTCAACTTGAACCTTGAAGGCCTAACACAGACACAGTGCCCATCACTGTTGAAAGTTGTAAGTAAGTAAATTTAGGTGGATGAAATCCAATTTTTTTTAGTCTATTCCTAGTCACAGTCACCTTATCACTCTGGGTCTCAGTTTTCTCATCATCTGAACTCCTATCTCACAATGTGGTTATAAGGATTAAATAAGACAGTCGTAATAATTGTGGTTGATACAAGCATACATACAAATATACAGGTAGGCAGGCAGGCAGGTAGGTAGGTAGGAAGACTAGCAGACAGACACATCGGTCTTACTATATGCCAGGAACTTATTTAAATGCTTTACAAATACCAACTTACAATAATGCAGTAAGATAAGAACTATTTGATAGAGGGGGAACTGAGGTACAGAAAGGCTAATGACTTGACCTAGGCACCTGGCATAAAAGGCAGATCAGGGTCACTTTCAAAGTGCATTTTTATCTCTTTTGTTATGCATCTTCTCAAACATATAAAGTGCTCAACACAGCCCCTGGCGAGTGGCCATATAAAGTGCTCAACACAGCCCCTGGTGAGTGGCGGATTGCCTGTAAAGGGGTCATTCTTCTCCTTTTGGCTCATTAGTTGCACTGAAAAGAAAATAGTGGCCTGTCCCTCATGGCCAGACCTGATAAGAGACCAGAACAACAGCTAATGCCTTCAATCTTGGCCAGCCCTGCAAAGGCCCCCAACTATGACAATTTAAACTTTTAGCTTGTTTCTTAAAAAGTGAAAGACAAAGATTTCCAGGTCCTTAAAAACAAAATCAATGTTCCTTACCTCAGTCTAGACTTTGTTAAGGAATGAGAAACACATCTATTCCCAAATATATCTTAAGACAGTTCTCTAAATTGTTTCGCAATTTTGGTGCACAACCTTAGAAAAAAATAGAGAGAATGTTGCTGTTTAGAATGCATGCTAAGGCTAAGTTCAATGTCATTGTTACTATGATTGCAATTATAATTATTATCATAATTATGATTATGATTATTGTTTTTATGCATGTGCATGAAACATATGGGGTAGTACTCAAGTTTAGATTCTTTCCTGCTATAACAATAATTTGCGTCATTCCAAATAACAATATTCAGAATTGGAAATAGGTGATGCATGTGAAGGCAGGTAGGAATGGAGCTCCATGAACGAAGCAGGCAGAGTACTCAATGATTAGTCCACTGCCTGAGGAGCCCCCATACTGACTTGCTTTGGCTTCTGGCTGTATGATCCTTTTGAAACCTCAGTCTTTTCACCTGAGAAATGGGAATGGTTTTGTGGAAAGTGGCAGCTAGGGAAGTGATGTGATGTTACAGTGGATGTGAAAGGCTGGGTTCAGTAAAAGAGTGATTTTGTTTTTGGAAGGCATAGGGGTCTGGACTCAGGTTTCTCAAGTCTGAGTCTCTGCTCTGGCACTCTTTTGCTGAGTCATGGCTTTCTTTCTTTCTTTTTTTTTTTTTTAGTAATGGAAGCAGCTTTAATTCCAAGCTGGCTTTTTCTTTTTTTCTTTTTTTAAATAATTTTTTTATTTATATATATTTCACATCATTTCAGTCCCTGGGGGTCACCCACCGCCTCCCCTTCCCACCCGCTCCAGCTGGTCCCCATTCTCCCCTTGTGCAGTTTCATTTGTTTGACCATATATTAGTGAAACCATTTGGTTTCTGTCCCTTTCTATCTGACTCGTTTCTGCTAGAATGATTTCTTCTAGGTACATCCAGGTTTCCATAAATTCATCAAATTTGTCATTTTTAATTGATGAGTAATACTCCATTGTGTATATGTACCACATCTTTTTTATTCAGTCATCTGTTCTGGGGCATTTGGGTTGTTTCCATGTCCTTGCAATTATAAATAGTGCTGCAATAAACATCCGAGCACAGGTGTCCTTTTGTACCCACATTGAGGTCTCCTTTGGGTAGATTCCCAGAAGTGTGACTGCTGGGTCAAATGGTAATTCCATTTTCATTAGTTTGAGGGTTCTCCATACTGCTTTCCATA
>PVHY01019081.1:0-28002 GCA_004024945.1 Uropsilus gracilis
ATATGGAGGGAGGAGGAGGGATCAATTAATTCACAATTGTGATAAATCAATAAAATGAATTTTAAAAAATATATTATATATACAAAAAAAAATAAATAAAAATATGTTTTGAGACAAAAAAAAAAGAATAGAATAAATGGGAGAAAGGGTTAGTACCCTAGAAGTTTCAAACCTAAACAGAAAAGGAAAAAATATGAAAAAGAGATATGCAAAGGGGGAATAAATGAAGAAACACTCAGGGAAACTTAAAAACCAACATCAGAATAATAGGCATCCCTGAAGGATAAGAGAAAGACAAAGAGAATATTTGAAGAAACAATTGAAGAGAATTTTCCAAACCTAAACAAATGAAAATAGACATACAAGAATCTAGAAGACCACCAAAATACTATAATGAAAGAAAAACTACAGTAAGACACATAATAGTTAAAATACCAAAAATTCAGGACAAAGATAAAATAATGAAGCTAGTGAGAGGCAAAAATAATTTTCCTATAAAGGAAAATTTGTCAGATTCACCTCAGACTTCTCAAAACAGATACTTAGGGCAAGAAGACAAAAGAGTGAGGTACACAAAAAGCTCCAAGATAAAAAAAAATGCCAACCAAGTATACTTTCTCCTGCAAAGCTCTCTTTCACCTATGATGCAAAAAATGGTCCTTTACAGACAAACAAAGCCTCTAAAAATTCACCATAACCATGCCCCCCCCCTTCAAGGTATACTACAAGAAGTCTTAAAATGTAAACCAACAGAAAAATGAACTGGGAGAAAGGAACAAGGAAATGAATTTAATCACAAAAAAGAAAAGTATAAATTTAAAAGTACCACCATATATCAATAATCACCCTAAATGTTAATGGACTAGATTCACCAGTAAAAAGAAACAGAGTAGGAAAATGGAATTAAAACACAGAATCCAACTTTCTACTGTCTCCAAGAAACACACCTAATTGCTAAAGATAAGTACATATTGAAAGCAAAAGGCTGGAAAACAACCTACAAGCAAATGGATCCAAAAAGAAGGCAGGTACAGCCATACTCATATCAGATAAAGTAGATTGCACATTTAAAAAGGCAATAAGAGACAAATATGGCTACTATATAATGATCAAGGGGGCAATACACCAGGAAGACATAACACTAGTCAAGTACATATACATATATATATATATATGTATGTATGTGTGTGTGTGTGTGTGTGTGTGTGTACCAAATGAAGGCACATCAAAATATACCAGACAATTACCAGCAACTTTGAAAAAAGACATTGAAGGAAATACATATGTAGTAGTAGACTTCAACACCCCACTTTCACCAAGGGACCCACCAACAAGACAAAAAAACATGAATACAATAACCCTAAACAAATGCCTAAATCAAATGGACCTAATAGACATCTACAAGACACTGCCCCATGTAAGAAAAGAATACACATATTTTTCAAGGGCACATGGACCAATCATGTAGTGGGCAACAGAACCAGTTCCAACAAATTCACCAGGATTGAAATCATACCAGCGATTTTTTCTGACCAAAAAGACACCAAACTAGAAATCAATCATGAAAAAAAGAAAAGGAAACCCCTCATTTCATGGAAACTGAAGCCTATTGGAAAAAGAGTGGATTGATGAGGAAATCAAAGAAGAAATAAGAATATTTCAAGATGAGTGATAATGAGGGTATAACCTTCCAGAACATATGGGATGCTGCAAAAGCAATAATAAGAGGAGAATATACAGCAAAACAGTTCCTCATCAAGAAACAAGAAAATACCCAAAGAAACAACCTAATCTCACATCTGAGAGAGCAAGAGAAAGAACAAAAGAAAAATCTAAAAGCAAGTAGAATGAAGGAGATAATTAAGATTCAGGCAGAAATAAATTAAATTGAAACAAAAAAAGAACAATTGAAAAGGTCAACAAAACAAATGTCAATTCTTTTAAAAGATAAACAGATAAATTCTAACAAACTCACAAGAAAGGGAGAAAAGACAAATAAGCAGAATCATAAATGAAAGAGGAAAAATTGCAACAAAGTAGAAATACAGGGGATAATTAGAGATCACTATGAACACCTATATGCAAACAAGTTCAACAACCTTGATGAGATGGACAAATTTTTAGAAACATACATCCATCCAAAACTGAATAAAAAAGACATAGAAAACCTAAGTAAACCAATCTCAAGCAGCAAAATTGAAACAGCAATAAAATTCCTCCCCAAAACAAAAGCCCTGGACCAGCCTATTTTACAAACGAGTTCTACCAGATGTTCAGAGACAAACTAGTGCCTCTCTTACAAAAACTCTTTCAAAAAATAGAGAAAGAAGGAATACTATCAAGCACAGTCTATGAAGCCAGCAGCACACTAATACCAAAGCAAACAAAGAACACAAAGAAAGCTATAGGCCAATCTCCCTAATGAACACTTATGCAAAAATTCTCAACAAAATCCTAGTAAAAATAATGTAACAATGCATCGAAAAGATAATACACCATGACCAAGTGGGATTTATCCCAGGGAAACAAGGATGATCCAACACCTGAAAATCAATTCATGAAATCCAACACATCAACAAAAAGAAAAAATACAAATTATTGATGTAATCACATCAATAGTTGCTGTGAAAGCATTTGACAAAGTTCAATCTCCATTTATTATAAAGGTCCTTGAAATTGTTGGGATAAAAAGAACTTATCTTAACGTTATTAAATATAGGACAGACCCACAGCCAATATCATTACAAATGGAGAAAAACTGAAAACCTTCTTTCTGAGATCGGGAACAAGACAAGGCTATCTACTCTCACCACTTCTTTTCAATATGGTTCTAGAAGTTCTAACTAGAGTAACTAGACAAGAAAAGAACATACAACGAATCCAAACAGGGAAAGAGGTAGTAAAGCTATCACTGTTTGTAGATGATATGATAACATATATATATAGAGAGAGAGAGAGAGAGAGAGAAAATTCTAAGAATTCTACAGAAAACCCAATGAAAGTAATAGACCAGTTCACTAAGCTAGCAGACCACAAAATCAACGCACAAGTCAGTAGCCTTCCTATATTCAAAAAAATCTTTTGAGGAAGAAGTGATAAAGAAAACTACCCCATTCACAATTTTACCAATGAAAATTCAATAACTTGGTATAAACTTAACAAAGGATGTGAAAGACTTATACAAAGAAACTTATAAGACATTGTGAAAAGAAAGAGAAGACACAAAGAAATGGAAAGCTATCCCCTGCTCATGAATTGGAAGAATAATCATTGTCAAAATGGCCACTCTACCAAAAGCAATCTACTGTTTCACCACAACTCCAATAAAATCCTCAATGTCATTCTTCAAAGAAAAAATATTACTAAAATTCATTTGGAAGAATAAAAATCATCAAATAGCCAAAGCTCTCCTGGCTATGAGGAGAGGAAATGGAGGTATTACACTCCCAAACTTTAAATTGTTCTACAAAATTGTACTAATTAAGATAGCATGGTACTGAAACAAAAACAAACACACAGACCAACAGAACCAAATAGAAAGCCCAGAAATAAAGCCACCATATACAGCCAGTTAATCTTTGACAACGGAGCAAAGAATATACACTAGAGCAAGATTAATCTCTTCAATACATGGTGCTGAGAAAACAAGACCACTTTATGCAAAAAAATGAATCTAGACTACTCCCTCACACCATATACAAAAACCAACTCAAAATGGATTTCTGAATTGTAACTCTTGAAGGGTTTTGCCTAGGTTTTCCTCTATGTATTTTATCGTTTCAGGTCTTGTATCCAAGTCTTTTATCCATTTTGAGTTAGTTTTCGTACATGGTGTAAGGGAGGTATCTTGGTTCATTTTTTTGGCATGTCTTGGTCCAGTTTTCCCAATACCATTTATTGAAGAGGTTGTCCTTATTCCAATGTAAGTTTTTCACTCCTTTGTCAAAGATTAGTTGACTAGGTCCAGTTTTCCCAACATCATTTATTGAAGAGGCTGTCCTTGTTCCAATGTAAGTTTTTCACTCCTTTGTCAAAGATTAGTTGACTATATATATGTGGCTTTATATCAGGGGATTCAGTTCTGTTCCTTTGGTTTGATTGTCTGTTTTTGTACCAGTACCAAGCTGTTTTAATTACTATGGCTTTGTAATATAGTTTGAAATCTGGTATAGTAATACCTCCATTCTCTCTTTTTCTAGTCAGGAGGTTTTTTGATAATCGAGTTCTTTTGTTATTCCATATAAATTTCTGTAATTTTTGTTCTATCTCTTTGAAGAATGTTGTTGGAACTTTTAAAAGGATTGCATTGAATCTGTAGATTGCTTTTGGAAGGATGGCCATTTTGACGGTGTTAATTCTTCCAATCCATGAGCAGGGAATGCATTTCCATTTCCTCGTGTCTTCTATCTTTTTTTAGCAGTGTTTTGAAGTTCTTTTTATTTAGATCTTTCATGTATTTTGTTAGGTTTATCCCCAGGTTTTTTTTTTTTCAGTGCAATGGTTAATGGGGTAATTTTTTTAATTTCTTATGCTTGACTTTTTGTGTATAGGAAAGCTTCTGTCTTCTGTATGTTGATTTTGTAACTAGCTACTTTGCTGAACTGGTTTATTGTTTCAAGAAGTTTTTCTATAAAGAATCATATCATCTGCATATAATGAGAGTTTCAGTTCTTCTTTCCCTATTTGTACTCCTTTTATGTCTTTCTCTTGTCTTATTGCCCTTACTAGAACTTCCAATACAATGTTAAAATGTAGTGGAGTCTGCATCCTTGCCTGGTTCCAGATCTTAATTGGAATGATTTTAGTTTTTCCCCATTTAAGATGATGTTTGCTGTAGCTTTGTCATAGATGGCTTTTATTATGTTGAGATATGTTCCTTTTATTCCCAACTTTTCAAGAGCTTTTATCATAAATGGTTGTTGAATTTTATCAAATGCTTTCTCTGCATCTATTGATATGACCATATGGTTTTTGGTTTTCTCCTTGTTGATGTGGTGGGTTATATTAATTGATTTTTGAATGTTGAACCATCCCTGTGCCCTTGGTATAAATCCCACTTGGTCATAGTGAATAATGTTTTTTATACATTGTTGGATTCGATTTTCCAGGACTTTGTTTAAAATTTTTGCATCTGTGTTCATTAGGGAAATTGGTCTACAGTTTTCTTTCTTTGTGCTGTCTGAAAAAAAAAGACACTTCTTAAAAGAAGAAATACAAATGGCCAATAGGCATATGAAAAAATGCTCAAAATCGCTAATAAACAGGGAAATGCAAATCAAAACCACAATGATTCACAATATCACCAGAGAAAGAATGTCCCTTATTTAAAAAAAAAAAAAGATCAACAACAAATGTGGCAAGGATGTAGAGAGAAAGGAACACTTTTATACTGCTGGTGGGAATGCAAACTGGTCCAGCCACTATGGAACACTGTGTGGAGGACCCTCAAACTACTGAAAAGGGAACTACCATTCAACCCAGCAATCCCACTTCTGGGAATTTACCCAAAATATGCAAAAACACTAATTGAAAAGGACACCTATACTTGGATGTTTATTGCAGCACTAGTAATAATAGCCTGTACATAGAAACAACCCAAATGCTCCAAAACAGATGGATGGGTCAGAAAGTCATGGTATATATACACAATGTAATATTATTCAGCAATCAAAAAAGACAGATTCTTGTCATTTGCAGCAATATGGATGTAGCTAAAAAGGATCATGTTAGTGGAAATCAGCCAGAAAGGAAGAGAGAGAGACACTGGATGGTCTCACTTATATGAGGGGTATAGGGAAAACAAACAAACAATAGAGAAAAACAATTAAAACTAACTGCCAGCAGAACTGAAGCATAGAATAAGGGAGGGAGAGAGTAGTAGAATGGGGGGAGGGATGGGCACAAGAGATCAAGGTGATGGTTCAAGGGTGACAAGGTGGTGGGAGAACCTTGGGGTAGACAATAACATTATACATATATACATATATGTAAATATAAATGTGCAGTTACATTACAAAAGGAAAATCATTTTTTAAAAGGAGGAAAAATTTTTGAAAAAATAAAGACATAACCCTCAATAAAGAAAGGAAATGGAAGAGTTAAAATGTTTAAATGGCTTGGCAAAAACTGAGATTTTCATCCAGGCCTGTATAGTATAGCACATACACTATTGTCCAGGACTTGTAAGCACTGCTCTCTAGCCTCCCAGTGACTTCACTCATTCATCAGTATTTATAAGTACCTAATAAGGATATTTATTGCAGCACTATTTATAATTGCAAGGACCTGTAAACAATCCAAATGTCCCAAAACAGACAAATGGATAAAAAAGATGTGGTTTATATATACAATGGAATATTACTAAGCAGTCAAAATGACAAATTTGGTAATTTTATGGTAACATGGATATACCTACAAGAAATCATATTAGCAGAAACAAGTCAGAAAGGAAAAGACAGAAACCAAATAGTTTCACTAATATATGGACAACCAAACGAAAGTACACAAAAGGTGGGGGGGGAACCAGGTGAAGTGGCCAGGGAGGGGAGGTGGTGTGTGACCCCCAGGAATTGCAATGATGTGAAATATATATATATAAAGTATTTATGTAATAAAAAAATAAGTACCTAATTCATTTAAGGTACAATGGTTGAATATGATATACTTGAGGTTCTAAGATATACAAACCAGGAATTTGACCTCAAATGTTCAGAGAACATAAACATCCTGGTTTTTTAGAACTTAAAATGTCACATCACCCAATCCCTTTGTCCTACAATTAGGAAACAGAAGCTCAGAGAGGACAAATGCATCACCCAAAGCCATATAGCTGACTAGTGCCTTAGCAAGGAATTAGGTTTGGTCTCCCTAAGTCACTGATTTTCAAACTTTATGTATCAGAGGGATATATTGTCAATACAAATTCCAGAAACTACTCCAGACTCTGCACTCTAAATCATAAGTGTAGTTCCTTGAAATCTGCATTGAAAAAAGGCTGGTCCATACAAGAAGTTTTCCAGTCCTGCTATATCATCTGTCTCTCTTAATATGCACAGCCAAGCTCATGTTCACCTTGAGGTGTGACAAAAGAGCAAGAGCTGATTAGATCAGGAAAGTAGGGTAGACACAATCTACTTGGAGAGATAAGACCACTGCATAGGAAATAATAGGAAAGGACTGAAAGATGGTAAAAAAAATGAATCAGCAAAATACATAGCAAGGGCAATTAAGGCACTAGTGCTCAGAAAAAGCTCTCTGTGGACTGAGAGGCTTTTCTGGACAAGAGTCAGCTTGAATCCAGAAGGAAGGATTGAGTGGATAAGAATACATTCCACGGAAGAGAGATATTTTGAACCAAATTACAAATGAGACCAAACAGTATATATTCCAGAGGTAGAAAAGAGACCTGCCCAATGCTCCCTATGCCAGGGATAAAATGGAGGACCAAATGCAGCTAACCCCATTCTCATAGAGTACACATGGCCAGGGCATGTGGAAGTATAATATAACAACTAGTTGGCAGTTTTAAGCAGTGGTTAGTGCTGTGATGACAATAAGGAGACTGATATGCTGTTAGTGGGAGAAACTATCTAAGTAGGGGCATGGAGGTGTCATTTTTACTACAACCCAAATGACAGCTGTAGGAGAACAGCAGAGAATATGACAGGTGAGATGATTGTTGGAGCCTGGGGACTCTCCATCCTAGCTTATTTGCTTTCCTCTAAGCCCCAGTGAAAGTGACACTGGGCAGCATAAGTACGTCCATTGATTTGTACAGAAAAATGTAAAAAGTATTTCTGGGTCACTGGGTAAAATCAAGTTGGGGCTTTACTTTGACCTAACATTCCACGTTCTCACTAAACCTAATTATTTCTTAGGCTTGTCCCCACACCCATCAAATACCTGTAATTTTCCAAGATGATTCAGCTCTCTCAACTCTGTAGAAACTGGAAGCCCTGCAGACCCACAGAAATTGTCCATTGTCCAGGGGTTCAGCTTAGAATGGTCCAAAAGCATGAGGAAGCAGTTATCTCTCTCCCTTTTTGAGGCCAGAGTCCATGGCTCTAGAGCCAGTGCCAGAGATCTATGCTGGGAACGTGGGCCACTAAACTTAAAGAGCCTTTCTTTGACCTGCCCTTCCCTTGCTTTTCTAGTCACAGCACCAAGGAGCAGCAGCCATGACCTGTGTCTAACCCATGTGAAGGCCGTCGGGTTGGTGATTTGTTTAAAGTGCTCCAATACCCCCCTTTTTGCAGTCTTCTTTTCCCTGAAAGCAATCTTTCCCTGGCCAGATATTCAGGAACCTCATAGTATCTCCTGTTATCCCAACATCTTCTCTCAGGAAACAATAGGAAAAGGCCATTAATACTGATATCAGGTAAGAAAACAAGCAAAACGAAGTGCTTAACCATACTTACAAAACAGGAGCAGTTGGCCTTTTAAAGCCAGTCACATACCAGGTTCTTCCCAGCCTGCTCATGCAGTACCAAGACCACATAAACTTTAAAGGGAGGTAAAAAACTGATTGACTTATTAAAAGGACAAAAAAAAGTCACTGGAAGGTACAAGGAACACCTTTTGTAATCTTACCCACCAGTCCAGTCTCTAGTCCAAAGAGCAGCCATGTGTAGCCACAAAATGCTGGCTGACACACCTTTAAACAAGAAGAAAAAGTCAAGATGGCATTGTTTTTCCTCCTTCAAAGATACAGCTCCACTCACTTCAAGCCAGAAGAAGTCAAAATGGTGCCGTCACTCCTTCCAAAGGCACAGCTATTCACTTCAAGCTAGAAGCCAAGATGGCCTTGTCGATCCTTCTTCAAAGGCTGGAGATTCAAATCCAATGAGGAAAACCAGGATGGCATCATCAAATTTTTTTCCAAAAGCACAGCTCCAGCATTCTTTAAACTCCAATTCCAAAGTGGCCCAAAAAACAGTAAGACATACTCAGTACAACAGCAACAATGACTTCAGGCATCTCACAATGAAAACAGCAACACAGCAAGCCTCTTCAGGTCTCCAGACAATTTCCAAACTTTGCAGTTTTCAAATTAAACCAAGTTCTTAAGTAACCAAATTTTTAAGTCAGCTTACATGAGTCACAAGTTTCTCCAACATGCTTCCCCAGGGCTCCAAGTGGCTCCAAGTGGCTTCCCACACCTGGAAGCCAGCAGCTCCTCCTACTCTTCTGTTCTCTCTGTTCTCTTCTCTCCCCTCTCCACATGTTTTGTCCCTGTCTCCTCCCTAATCTCCTAATACCAATTCTGTCACAAGGAGGGTTGGCTTCCCTTCTCCAAGTCTGCACCCACCAATGAACGGATAGCTGCTGTTTTAATGCAGCACCACAAGTACTGGCGGCCACAGTTCCTCAATTTCACCACAGCTGCCCTAACAATATTAGGATAGAAATAACTAATAGGCTTAAAGAATATTTGGATTTTGAGAAGGTGGAATTATCAGACTTAGAAAACAAATGTGTAAGTTAAGTATTACAAGTGCACCCTGAAAATGATATCAAAAAACCAATTGCCTATTTTGACAACATGGAGTTAAAATCTGGTTCACTGGGGCAGAAGCTAAAAGAAAGACAATGCAGGGACAAGAAAGAGCCAAGACACAGATTTGTCATAACTGTAGGATGAGTTTATTTGTTTTTAACCATAATAATGATTAATATTATGGCAACACCCTGCATTGCGGGTATAAAAACATGATCCTCTCCCAAAATATGACTCAACCTCTGTGCTCCCAAATACACTGAAATTCCTTGGAAGGCAGCTGTGGGCCTTCACTGAGGCTCCCATTCTTGCTTCTTTCACAGCTGGGAAAATCAAAGCAGACCCACAACCCTGTTGCTAGGTACCCAGTCATAAGGAAAAAGGTACTAAGCCCACAAATTCCTGCAGTACAGCCAAGTGTGTCCAGTTCTGACTGAGTTCCCCACCCCCCAATTACCACCTGGAAATGAGTTGTCTCTAAGCCAAACTCCCCATTTAATAGTGATTCTAACACTTCATCTTAGACATTTGAGCAGAAAGGTTTGGAAAAGGTCAGAATGACAATTGTTGCCTTTACCCACAAAATTCCTGCACTTCCCTGTCTTCATCTTGCTTGAAGACTCTTTGTCATTATATCTTTTACACTAAGAAGTGAAAAACAATTCAGTGCCTCTACTCAGACCATACTCTTGGATGTGGTTTTTCAGTTAACTGCTTACTGGAAGGAGAAGAGGTAGGAAGGAGGGAGTAGGCAAATGCTTGGAAGATCTTAGAAGCCTAAGTATTATAATTAGCATCACTTTTGACTGCAAGCTCCAAAGGTTTTTCTTTCCATTTATCATACTTATTTAAAGGGATGTTAAGACCCCAAAGATAACATGAATTTTCCCAAGGTCATACCAAAAGTATAGAATTTGGGCGCAGGAGCCAGGTCCTCCATCTACAGCCAAATATTATATCCAAAAAGATGTGTGATTCTCCCCAGTGAGTCAGGGGAAAATGCAGAGAAACAGGGTTATCAGAGGAGAAGGTTGCAATTCCTGTGCTTTCATTTGGCCTCCCAAAATGAACAGGAGAGACACAGACAGTGTCTCCTATTTTCAAAAATGCTGTTCCAGCATGGAGCCTTTCCAGACAGACACATGTCCTTCACTCCCCTGAAGAGGATGAAGGGGAAAGTGATAAATGGGAGGCAGGTGAGAGAAAGGGAGAAAATGTGGACTATAAAAGAAAGGAAACAAGCTGGGGGAAAGATTTGAGGGGGTGGGGGAGCATGGCAAAATAAATAGTTGTAAAAGAGCATGCCATCCCGTACAATCTAGGGCTCTAAGTTATAGTATAGATTGGTTGCCTTTTCCCTCTCTTTCCCCCCCCTACTCCCTATTCTGCACTATCTGGGGCACATACATACATTCTCCTTTGTCTCCTCCAGGCCCACTCCCTTTCTTCCCCAGTCATGTGTCCCAGGCTTTTGAGTTGGGCTTTCACTGTTGTGAAGGAATTGTTAGGCCAAAGGCCAGTCTCTGGTGACCTCAGATATATGCAACAAAGCAGAAAATAAAAAAGGGAGTAAGAGGTAGAGGGAAGGCCTCCAGGAAGTAAAAATAAAGCAAAATTGATGTCAGCATCCACACAGAAAAATGTACAGTCTTTACTCAAAAAAAAACTTTCTCTATTTTATTTCAGACTAAAATATTACTAGTGTGTTGTGCCCATAGCCACAACAAATGAGAAATAGAAAATTATGAGGCAGAAATACTCATAGTAATAAATGACAGGTGAATATAGATGTAGATGGTGAATCAGTCTTTCAGTTTTGTCCTCAGAATAATACTGTAGGACTTATTCCTGTCACCACATATGAAACTTCTAGCTGCACATCACAAACGTGGTGGGTCTTGTTTGGCAATCTTGCCTCCCCATCTTCTTAAGGCAATGTTAGCTGTCTCCCAACTGTCCTTTTCAGCTTGACCATTTCTTGAGGGTAATGCACCATATGATTACAACACAGCTAGATTCCTTTAAAAACAGTAACAGGCCAAGCATGGTGGTGCATGCCTGTAAGCAGCAGCCTAGGAAGCCATGGCAGGGACCAGAGATCACGGTTCAAGTCCCGCTGGGGGTACGTAGGGAGATCTAGTCCCAAAAAAATAGCTGGGCATGGTGGCACACGCCTGTAATCCCAGCTACCTGGGAAGCTGAGGCTGGGGATTGCTTGAGTCTGTGGTACCCTGGGCAACGTGAGCCTGCGGTTCCACAGGCAAAAATAGCGAGACCTAGTCTCAAAATAAATAAATAAATAATAAAAACAGTAACAAACTTTAAACCCAATTAAGGTAAATTCCAGCCCCACCCTCAGAAATGAAGCCCATAGGTGTGTGAGTACGAAATGTCTGGGCTGGGATTCAGAATTCTATGCTCTCTGAGAGAAAAGAGTCTGTTCCCTGGACAGATACTGCCAAATCATTGTGAATTCTTTCCTTGCTCTTCTATGTTACGTCCACCACTTCTACCCAAACTCTAAAAGCTATTGTTCCTTAGAACTGGTGCTTTTTTTGTACTAATTTTCTTTAATTTCATGAATCCTTATCTCCACATACAGCAGTAAAAAAATTCACAATTTCCTATAACAGAATTTCTGATAACAGAATTATTGGAATTTTAATTTTTATGATTGTTAGTTGCACTGAAAAATACTTGTTGACAGCCACACAAATATCAATTCTCACACAAATATCCTTTCCTATTAATTTCAAGTCTGAGAATCTAATCCAAAGAAACACTTTAAAAATATGCCATAAACTATTTGCATGACAGCATTCACTTCAACATTGTCATTCAAAATCAAAATTTTCAAAATAGAAAAATTATTGAATAATCATACTGTGATGCACTAGATCACATTATATCATAATTATGCATTTGTATATTATGTTTTCTGAGATCATATGTAATATATAAATATATATTATTGAGTTGTCTTACCATTGATGTAATGTTTATAAGAAAAATGAAGGTTAAAATGTGTATTTTTTTTTTATTTTGGAGGGTTTTTGTTTGAAAGTCAAGTTTTTTTCCCATCTCCATTCCTAGTACCCTTTTCCCCTTTGTCCCTTCCTCCTCCCTCTTAACCACAAAAACATCACTTCAACTATTAGTGTCCACTAATCTTTATAAACATTTTGCTTTGTCAAAACATTAGCTATGTTTTGTCTGTATCTTCCTGATTAACTTTACCACATATAATTCCCTCAAACTTCTTCCATTTTGCTATCTGGCAGCATATTATCTTCGTTTATGGGTGAATATTATGCTATCTTATGCATACACTACACTACACCTTTTTCTATCTTCTATTAATAAGCATTTAAATTGCCTCCATATCCGGCTATTGTAAATAGTGCTGCAATAAACACTGTAAAGCATGTAGGCTTTTTTAGATTGATTATTTAATATTCTCTGGATAGATATCCAGGAGTGAGATGGGTGAGTCATAGAGTATTTTCATTTTTAGTTTTTCAAATAAACCCAGATCTTATTAAAAGCAATGATGAACATTTTCCATGTGTCTGTTGGCCTTCTGAATATTCTTTTTTGGTGAATTATCTGTTCAGATATGTCATCCATTAATTAACTGGATTGTTTCTTATTGATAAATAGAATAATATTTTTATATCTTGAATATTAGCCCTTTTTTGGTTGTGCACTGTATGAATATTTTCTTTATTCAGTTGGTTATCTTTTGAATATATTTATATTTTCATTCACTATGCAAAAGCTTTTGAATTAGAGGGAATCCCAATTGTTTATTTTTGCTTTTATTTCTCTCACCACAGGAGTCAAGTCTCCGAAAATATCTTTATCAAATGAAACATATTGCCAAGATTTTCTTGTATATATTTTGTTGTTGCAGGCCTTATATCTAAGTCTTTACCATTTGAATCTCTTTTTTTACATGGAGTTAGAAAATGATACAAATTCATTTTTTTTCATTTTACCAGTACTTTTGTTATAGAGACTCTCCTTTCCCCATTATATGCTCATAGGTTTTTTATTATGAATTAAGTATTGATTTATGCATGGATGTATTTTTGGGTTTTCAGGTCTGTTCCATTGATTCATGTGTCTGTTTTTATTCCAGTCCTGTATTGTTTTAGTTATTTTTGCTTTGTACCATTTATAGTTTAAAACCAAGTGACTTCTTTATTTCTCTCCTTTTATCAGGATTAATTTTGCTTTTTAATCTCTTTCATTAATGCATATAAATTTTAATATTTTTGAATTATTTCTTGAAGAATATTGTTGGTATATTAATGGAGATTATTTTAAATGTATATGTCACTTTTGGAAGAGTCATTTTAACCATATCAGTTCATAATAATCATCTCCACATGCCATGATATATATCCACCAATGATATCTTGTAGCTTACATTGCATTGGTCCTTCTCTTGACTAGGTTAATTCTTATGCATTTGATTATTTTTGACACAAATGTGAATAGAATTACTTTTAATTTCTTTTTTCTCATGCATTACTTACACATGAAAAATGAAACAGATTTTTGCATTTTGACTTTGTAACCTGCAACTTTGTTCTATTCATTTATTGTTTCTAATAGCCCTATAAATAGTATTATGTCCATTGACAATAATGATAGATATACTTCATTTCCAATCTGAATATCTTTTACCTCTTGTTGCTGTCTGATTGCACTAGGTGAGGCCTAATACTCCTGCCAACCAGCCCAGCTAATCCAGGAGGTCCCATGACCCTGTCACTCAGCCAGAAACAGGCCAGGCCAGATCCTGATCATTGGCCCAGTGCCCCCCGCAGACTCCCATACCCCACTGATCTCTCAGATCCAAACCTGTGAAGGCTGCAGAAGATCTGCCCACCAGCGTAGTGACTCCACTATGCTCCTAGGACACTGTTGCTCATCTGGACAAGCTATGCAGGAGGCACTAGTTTGTGCCTGCAACCCAGTAAGTGACAAGAAGAGTGATAGATGAAAACTCATGCCCAACAGAAGACCAAACTAGAGCAGAGCAAAACCAAAAGTAACAGGAAGGAAGGAAGCTACAAAAGTTTAAACAAATCCTCAGAGGACCAAGTCACTACAGAAAGAAAACAGAGGCCCAGAACCAAATCAAAAGACATAGAAGAGCTTCTTTAACTATCAGACACAGAACTCAAAATCACCATCATGTGGTTCAGGTATACAACAATGTAATATAATACACACACACACATGCAACCAATTGAAAATAAATAAATAAATTATAAAAATCCTAATGGTCAAATAAATAAATAAAGGAAAAAACAAAACAAAATGTCCATCATTAAGAAAATTAAAGATTTGTTAGACTACATGTTGGACAAAGTGAGGGAAATGACACACAAGAAGGATAAAAAGATTGCCCTAATAAAGTTTATATACCAAAAGAAAAAAAACACAAAAATTCTGTGAAAAAAAAATTTAACATAATTAATTCTTAAGAGACACTAGAAGATAACACAAAGGAAATGATTTTTTTAAAAAAACATGCACAAATAATCAAAACAGACACCGAACCAAATGGGATAAATTTTTTGTACATCACTCAATTGACAGGGGTCTGATATTAAAGATCCACAAAAAACTCAAACAACTTAACAAAAACAAAGCAAAAACCCCAGTCAAATAACAGGGAGAAGAGCTTAAAAGATACTTCTCCAAAGAAGAAATACAAATGACCAATTGACATATAAAAAATGTTCAACATCACTTATCATCAAGGAAATGCAAATCAAAACCATGAGATACCACCTCACACCAGAAAGAATGGCCCATATAAAAAAAATGGGCAACAACAAGTGCTGGTGTGGATGTGGAGAAAAAGGAACACTTCTACAAGGCTGGTGGGAATACAAACTGGTCCAGCCACTTGGATAGCTGTGTGGAGGACCCTCAAACTACTGAAAATGGAACCATTCAATCTAGCAATTCCACTTACAGGAATATACCCAAAGACACCAAAACACTAGTTCAAAAGGACACCTGTACTCGTACTTTTATTGCAGCACTATTTACAATAGTCAGAATATGGAAAAAACCCAAATGCTCCCAAAACAGTCCAATGGATCAGAAAGCTGTGGTATATTTACACACTGGAATATTATTTAGCAATCAAAAACACAAATTTTATGCTTTTGTGATGACATGGATGGACCTAGAAGGAATCATGCTGGCAGAAATAAACCAGAAAGATAAATACTGGATGATCTCATCTATATGCGGGATATGGGGAAAACAAACAAGGAAACATTTTTAAACTGTTAGCAGAACAAAAGCACAGACCAAGAGAGGGGGAGATGGTAAAATATGGGGGGATATGGGCACAAAAGATTAAGATGATGGTTCATGGGTGATAAGGTGGAGGGAGAACATTGGGGTAGACAATGATGTAAAATACATATATATATGTATATATACACATCTGTGTGTGCAGTCAATTTTTAAAAAGTAAAAATTTTTTAAAAAGAAAAGAAAATTAAAGATTTGGGATATACAAAGAAAACTCAGAAAAAAAGAGTTTAGAGCTACACAACAAAACTCAGAAAAGCAAATGATTGCTATGAGTAATGTTATCAAGAAAGAAAAAATTGGCCAGGCATGGTGGCGCATGCCTGTAAGCAGCAGCCTAGGAAGCCACAGTCGGGGCCAGGGATCGTGATTGGAGCACATAGCAAGAACTAGTTCCAAAAATATATAGCTGGGCGTGGTGGTGCGCACCTGTAACCCCAGCTACCTGGGAAGCTGAGGCTGGAGATTGCTTGAGTCTGTGGTACCCTGAGCAACGTGAGCCTGTGGCTCCACCGGCAAAAATAGCAAGACCTAGTCTAAAAAAAAATTTGAAATTAAAATGTTAAATAAGAAAATAATTGAACTGAGGATGAAAGAAGTTCACTGAAGGAGATGAAAAAATTCTGGAGAAAGTCAATGAAGGAGAATAAATGAAATGGAAGAATGAATCCATGGACACAAAGACACAAGTGAGAACAAAAGGAAATTAGAAAAAGAGAGACATGGAAGGGGAAAAAATTAAGAAATATTGCAAGAATTATCTAACACCATGAGGAACCCCTGTAATTATGGATGTTATTACTGTTTAGCTTATCACAAGGAGCTGTCACACTGTTTCTTATTCTTTTTTCTCTTTGTTGTTCTGTTTGTGTGTTCTCTACTACTGATCCATCATTTTCACTTGTTCTCTCCATTATATGCATTTTTTTACTATTGAGGCTATTGTATTTTTTAAATTCACTTGTAGTATTTTATATTCATTAATTGTAAATGTAAGTCTCATGTTTTCTCAATTCTTAATGTGTTGCTGATTTTTATCACCTATGCTTTTTTTTAATTCAGCAAGCATGGTTATAATTGTTACCTTAAAATCCTCATCAGGGATATTGCACTCTTCTGCTTCATGTAGTGCTCTAGGTACCCAAGTTGTATGATGGGCATCCACACTGATCCCCAGGCTAATTCCTTAACCAATTCCTCAGTATCTAGTCTGTCGAGGCAAGAGATGCTATATTCTGAGGACTATAGTTGGGTCAGAATCACTTGCCAGGAATTGCTTTTTCTTTTCTAGTACTGAACCTTATCCTGGGTTGTTTCTGTTATTAAAAGGCAGGTTTGTAAAACTTTGGTCAGTGAGAGACTCTAATACAGATATGTTGTATAATCACAGTCTCAGATTGAAAATAATAGCCTCTTCTATGAGACAAAAAGAATATGATTTGACTTTCCCTGCTGGCTCTGGCTCTGGTAGTTTGAGAGCTTCAGGAGCAAGCCATTAATACCACATTGCACTATTACTCCTAGAGTTCTCTGAACATACACCTTCTGTCCTGCATGGCAACTCCATATACCCCCTTCTCCAGTAGAGTGCCTCCTTTTAAGTCTTTGATTTAAAAATGTGCCCTTGAGTTAACAACAGCTGTGTCTCCTCCCTCTTAGGGTTTGAACTGCCCCTGTATCACTGTAAACACACTTTAATTATAGTTTTTCTACTTCTTCCTACTATTCCAATGGTCTTGATGTATGCAGTAGTCACAGGTTTATCTTTCACGGGTGGTTGACTTTGGTTTGCTGTAATTTGGTTGTGAAAATGTGGAGATGACAAACTTGGCATCTTCGTTCTGCTGCCATCTTGCTACGTTCCTGTTCTTGGTTCTTCCGTTGTGGATTCTTGACTCAGGTTTCCTGGGGGGAAAGTCAGTGCTTTTGGAAAACTGAACTGAGTATCCCCATGCTTTCTCCTGTCCATGTTGCTTTTAGTCTCAGAATGCCATCCAGGGCCACTAGGTTAAGCCATTATCAAAGTTCCTGGAAGTGCTCTTTGCAATATGTGCAAAATAAGGTCATCAACCCTACCATCATTTAAATGAGTTTGGATATGAGGTATGCAACATGGAGCACTGGGGAGAAGGAAGACATTAATACTAGAATGGGAGCTAGAAGTCACTACCATGACACTTAGACTCTGCCTCGAGGGAGTACAGTGGAAGAGAAGAATGTATCCTGAGTAAAGGGCATGTGGATCCCCAGGGACAGTTAGGTATGGGATGTAGTGTTTGAAAAGTCAGGTAGACCCATCACCAGACCCTCCATCACAGCCTGAGAATTTAGATAGCAGGCAACACTCTTCCTAATTAAACAGATGACAGCATTGAGTCCATTCACAGTTGAACCTCAGTCACTGTCAGGGAAGGACAGGGAAATCCATTCGATCTCTATGGGAGGAATTTGGTAAAAGTCAGTAAGGAAATTAAGGCCCCAAGTAATTGGATCTTAGTCCAGATAGAGTATGAAAGCTCAGGCTGATAAACACAAGGGGTAAGGGAGGGGAAAATACTGTGACAAGATGGCTACATGTACCTGGGTTCCCCCTGTGGTTCACTCCAGTCACCAACTGGCTCAGGCAACTAAAGAGTTCCCATATCCCCTTCATTACTGGCTGAAAGTGGGATCTGAGAAGGACTAAGGAGGGTATGGGCTTGCAGTTCTTTTAAATTAATTCCATGATCAGGTGCGTACTTGGTGGCCAGAAATTCACATTCGAATCCTTAGCACCACTGAAGATCTTTGCACATGCTTTTTAAACAGTTTTATTGAGATCTACTTCTCACATACCAAACAATTCACCCACTTAAGGTATACAAATCAATGTCTAATACATGCACAGGGTTGTGCAATCATCACTATACTCACCTTCTTAATAGAATTTTTATCTAGAGATAATTGTAGGTTCATATGTAGCTATAAGAAATAATAGATATAATTTGCCCAGTTTCCCATAATAGTAAGATCTTGCAAAACAAGAGCACAATATTACAACCAGAATATTGAAATTGAAGCAATTCACCCATATTTTTCAGATTTCCCGAAGTTTTGTCTGTATTTGTGCCTATGTGAATGTTTATGTTTTGTTACATACTATCTTGTCAAGAGGTTGAACAGTTCTGTTACCAAGGGATCCCTCAAATTGCCCTAATCCCTCCCTTCCCTTAACCTTGGCAACCACTAATATGTTCTCCATCTTTATAATTTTGTCATTTCAAGAATGCTCTATTAGTGGAATCATATAGTATCAGTCTCTGGGGTTTAACTTTTTTCACTCAATGTAATTCCCTTGAGATCTCAATTATTGCATATTTCAATAATTCATTCCTTTTTATATTTTTCTTATTTTTAATTTAGAGAAATCTGCCAGTGACTTGATACACTAAAAGAAAAGGCCTGGAACTGATATTGCCACATATTGAAGGAACTGCAGAAGCAGAGAACATGGCTCTCAGTACAATTCTTCCCACCTTGGAGACATGCATGGAGTCTTAAACTTCACTTAAGCACATGGTTCCCTCTTTTAATTGAAAAATACACAATTGTCTGAGCAGTTGATGCCTTAAGTGGTACTACAGGACAGCTGGCATTTGGGAGTTCCACACATATCAGACCCCACTCTTTAGAGGAGAAGCCTCAGAAGTAAGTCATTGATACTAGCACAGCCCAATCATTGAGTATTTAATATTCCAGAAAGTGTCCACTTTCTGAACAACAGTTGCTTTTTGGGGAAGAAAAACCATGACAGAACCAAGGGGTCTCAAGAAAGTCAAAGGCACTTGCTTGATTCTTAGAGTTATCTTGAGGAGGAATACTCCAGCAGTCTTGATGGTACTTTCATATTTCTCTTCTTTCATGCACAATAAAGAACTAATCTGCTTCTTCATCTTCTATTGATACCAGCATCAGTGAGGTATCTGTTATTATTTCTGTAATTTACTTTAAAATAATAAAGCAGAGATATGTGATATAATACATAATTAAATATATATTCTGTGCATTTTTATTATTCCCTTTTTAATAAAATTTTATTGTAAATTAAAATGTTTTACCTATTGTCTATATTTTTCTTAAATGATTATATATCCCATAGTTCTCCTACCACTGTATCACCTTAAACCATTATCATGATCCCTTGTACTTATCCTTCCCTTTATTTTGCCCTCCCTCCCTCACCTTTGCTGTATGCTTGGTTTTGTTTTCAGTTTACCAGTTGTAACTTTTTCTTGTCCTTTCGTTTAGTTTCTCTATATTCCACATATAAGTGAAACCATCCAGTATTTATCTTTTTCTTTCTGGCTTATTTCCACTAGCATGTTTCCTTCCAGCTCCATCCATGTTTCTGTGAATATATGAAATTGTCTTTTTGAATGCTGAATAGTATTTCATTGTATCAATATACCACAACTTTTTTAATCACTCAACACAAAATTACTTTCATGAAGACCTGTCACTGAAGTTACACTCCTAAGATGGCTACTACCATGATCAGCTTTAACTAGTACTACTTTCTATTAATATCAGAAGCTATGGTAATTAGCACAGCAAATGTGAGAAAACAGTTTTCATTGGAGAAAACGGTCATGTTAATAATTTATACAAATGTTAAAAATGGACTTTTAATGATGAAATTGGTGCTTATTCAAAGCATGTGGACAGACTATAATATTTTAGTTGAATTAAGTATTAAGATCTAGTTTTATGACTGTTTTGTGCCTGTTGCTAATAAATGTCTTTATGTGTGGTAGATTTTTGGTTTGATGGTTGTAACTTCATGAAGAAGTAGCTGTTCCCATTACCTTTGTCAAGTTATTGGTGAGTAACAAAATCTAACCGTCAAACCTAATAGCTATGCATGATCAACTATGTTTAGGTCAGTTCACCCTAGGATCCTAATATAAAGAAGAAGCCCTAACAATAGGATTTCATTAAGTTCTGAAAAACCCCAGCAGTCACAAAGACTGAAGGAAATATACTGAAATCAATAGCAAACAGTGTTGACATGTTGGGTGAGGAGACTTGAAACTTGTGGTTCTAAGTCTTCATTGGGAAGGACTTTCCATCCTTTCTCAAGATGGATCTCCTTGAAAAAGTTAGAGTTCAAATCCTTTAAATCATGGAATACTGATGAAACTTTCACCACTTTAGCGAAACCACACACCTTTAAATCTAAAATCTCTGAACAATCATTAATAGAATAAATTTTTTCTCTATTTAAGTACCAGGCATGTGCTCTTGCCTAATCCCTTTTAATTCTAAAAATCAAACCAAAAACTTTGGAGAAAAATGAAGTTAAGTGAATTTAATGTAACTCCTCGGGAATTGAATTGCCTTAAGTGACACACCTGGTGGTCAAGTCCCATTTTCTGCTCAGGACCACACTGTCTCCAATCCCTTGAAAATGGGTGAATAGAAGAGAGGAAAATGATGGTGTGTCATGGGTGATATAGTGGTGGGAGAAATGTATGGACTACAACATTATAAAAAAAATAAATAATTTTTTTAAGTCAGGCAGGACAGAATTTGCATTCACAAAACAGTCTTATGTTACTACAAAGTCCCTCTAACCCATCTCAGCTCTCCCCATTCCACAAAATCTTCACTAGATAAGCAGTTATGGAGATAAAAAAGAATCACAAGACCCCCAACACATGTAACCACATAGTCCCCAGCACATATCACAACACTAGTTCACTGTGAGACCTTCAGACATTATATATGTATATAAAATCACACATTAGTCTCACAGTTACCTAAGACATTGCTTCAATTATTGTTTCAATTTTATAACTACAGAGACAGAATTGGAGAGGATTAAATGCCTTGCCTATGGATACACAGACAGTGTTGAGAGCCAGGAGTCAAACTCAACTCCATCCAGTTTCAGAGCAGTACATTGACACTGCTTATCAGTCTACTACTTGATGCTTCACACCTTCTACAAATTCATTCTTGGACTCAAAGGCAGCCTGCGATCCACCAGTAATAATGATGTGTATCTAATTCCAAGATTTTCAGACCCACAGGATGGCACAGCCCCAAACCCTTGCTGAAGAGCAAGCCATTTTGCCACAGACAAGCAGACAGTTGGCTCCAGTTATGGTTTAGGAGGCTGAGCAATTATTGCTGGGATTCTCTCTTTCTCTTTCTCTCTCTCTCTCTGAGTCTGTACACTTAGCACCCTCTGTTTTGAAAATCTTCAAGGCACTTGAAAGGACAAAGCTTTTTTTAATATAATTTTTATTTTTTTAATTTGATTACACATGTATATGTGTATATATATTTATTTATATATACATATATTTTTCACATCATTGTTTACCCCGAGTTTCTCCCACCACTCTATCACCCATGAAACATCTTACTCTCTTGTGCCCTCCCCCTCCTCCTGTGTTACTCTCCTCCCCCTTTCTTGATCTATGCTTCAGTTCTATTTTTCTTGTCCATTTGTTTGTTTTCCATCGCAGACAAAGCTTGTTTAATCTTTTAATCTGCAGAAGAGGAGACCTCTGTCACATTAAGAGAATCCATAGTCTCACCCTTGAAGTATCTGGGTCTTGCTTACCTCCCCCCATTCTCAGATATTCCTTCCTTCCCTCCCTTCCCCATAAGCCACCCCCTAATACACACTTGGTTCAGGAGAAAGTTACAATTTTACAAATAGATTCATGGTCGTTGTTTTTCATTACACAACTTCTTGGGTGAATTATGAGATTACAAAATTTAGCTTTAAAAACAGTTGTTTCATGGCAAGCCAAGTCATATTATTATCTCATCTCACACCAGGGTGACCTCATCTTTCACTGTGAGCCTGAGATGCTTATCAAGAATAGCCTAGGTTTAGGGAGATCCAGACTGTCAAAAGTCAGTGATGCCAACACCCTCAAAGAACAATTTTGTACTACTTTCTTGGTTGGAAGCAGGTCAGGGAGACTGAGGAAATATATACCTCTGATTTCTGCTACCGAGATTTTGAGCAATAGTGTGGTGATGTGAGCTTCTCTGAGTGACACTATGACAAATTTTCCAGCTCCAGGCCCCTTCTAAGACCACCTGTCCCTCACTGCCTCACTGACAGGTTTCACCACCCCATATTTCTACCAAATTTAAATTCTGGAATTCATTCTGTCTTGAATCAAAGGAAAATATAAGATTATCTCCATCCATACCACACCAGCTAAGATTCAAATAAGTGAGATATAGCTCTGCTCTGACCTCAGAATTTCAGTTCCAGTAACAGGCTTTTGTCCCATACCATATATATAGGTACCTGGCTTATACCCAGTTACTGTATTTGGGTTCTTCTCTTAATCTTTCAACATTTGATATATGTAGTTACCTAGGTGTTCAAATTCTTCTAGCACTGAAGGGAGAGTGGGGGGTTCTTAGTAATCCTTACCCCACCTGGGTCCTTTCTGGCTATTAGAGTCCATTGGAATTTTTAATTTACATATTTTGATTTTTTATTGAGGTATATTAGTTTACACTATTGTGTAGTTTTCAGGATTTTCTCACCTTACCTCAGCAACTAAATAGATCACACTACACCCACTGCCAAATATCCAGTCATATCCACCACCAACCAATCAGCCCCCTTTATCCAATCCCTCCCCCTCAGGTAACTATCACTCTGTTTTCAGGAGCTTGTTTTGTTCATTTCCTTTCTTTCTTTCTTTGTATTCCACAAATGAATGAAATCATATAGTAATTTTTTTCTCCTTCTGACTTACTTGGCTTAACTTAACCCCCTCAAATTTCATCCAGGTTGTTAGAAATACCAATATTTCATCCTTTTATAGTTGCAAGAGTATTCTATTGTGTATATATACCACGTATTCTTTATCCATTCATCCATTGTCAAGCACTTGACTTGTTTCCACATCTTGGCTATTGTGAATAGTGCTGCAGTAAACATGGGATGCATACATATTTTTGAACTAGTATTTTCATATTTCTTGTGCAAATATCCAGAAATGACATAACTGGATGATGTAGTAGTTCCATTTCTAATTTTCTAAAGACCCTCCATCCCTCCATACTGTTTTCATAGTTGATGCACCAGTGAACATTTTCAGCAACAATGAATAAAAGTTCCTTTTTCTCCACATCTTTTTTTTTTTAGAGACTATGTTGCCCAGGGTTGTCTCAATCCCGCGGACTCAAGTGACCCCTAGCTTCAGCCTTCCAGATACCTGGGATTACAGGTGCACGCCACCACACCCAGCTATATTTTTTAGAAGCTAGGTCTCACTATGTTGCTTAGGGTTGTCTCGAACCTGTGGGCTCAAGCAATCCCCAGCCTCAGGATCCCAGGAAGGTGGGAGTACAGGCATGAACCACCACACCCAGCTATGTTTTGAGACTAGGTCTCGCTATGTTGCCCTGGGCGGGTCTCAAACCCAAGGACTTAAGCGATTCCCAGTCTCAGCCTCCCATCCTAGGTTTAGGATTAAAGTCATGCGCCACTGAGGCCGGCTTCAATAAACTAGTTTTAACAAAATCAGCAGTCATTAATTTCTGCCCATTTTCTCTCCTGTCATTTCTTTATTTTTGCTATCCATATTGATATTTTTACTTTGGAATTCTAACCTACTGGTAGAATGTTCTCACAATCTGCAGTTGTTCTTCCTTGGCACCAGGTCACTACCTAAACACTATTTAAAGCCTGATACCAAGCTCCCTAGATGTTGACTCATCCTCCTTCAGGGACACTTAATCACTTGGCAACCAACTATACTCCCCTTGGAGTATAGTTTTAGATTCTGCTCTGTGGCAGTTCTACCACCACCAACTGATCTTGAAAATGTTCCTTTGGTTCTTATCTGAGGTGGTGGACACAGGGGCTAGGAGCTCACTTCTCCTCAAGGTTGCCCTGAACCATATGTACTGCACAGGTACTAGTTAGACTTCTTTGAAATTAACTTTTACCAGTAAACTAAAGAAAGCTAGAGCAAATTATATGGACCTACAAGACTGTACATTTAATGACTTTATAGAATAAACCTACATCTAACCATATATTGGAATAGGTGACAATTATGAGGTCATTTAGATGAAAATTTAGATTTTCTCCCCCAAATAAATTTTTTAGGGTTTTTTGTTTTTTTCTGTCCCAGGAATTTTCTACTCCCTGAGGAGTATTCAGCCCTAGTCACATCCTCTTATGGAAAAAAAATACTGAACTAATATGCAGCTCTCACTTTTCTTCAGTAGACTAGAAAACCAGACAAGCCCAAGGGGTCCAGGTGCATACGGTGCAGGTATT
Organism: Uropsilus gracilis; assembly: GCA_004024945.1. Lineage (NCBI taxonomy): Eukaryota > Metazoa > Chordata > Mammalia > Eulipotyphla > Talpidae > Uropsilus > Uropsilus gracilis. The sequence continues at coordinate 25,152 of PVHY01019081.1, forward strand.
TTGTGGATGACAAACTAGCTGTGAACAGCTCCAGGTATGTCAACTTGATACCCACCCCTTAGCCAGTATTCTTTTGAGAAAATAGAACTTACCAAGCTGTAGTGGGCTAGGAAGTAAAGGGAAGTCCTGGGAGTTTGGGTAGAAGAAAAGTAGGTGCCTCTTTCCATTCTTGAATATTATCGCTGGTGAGATCACTTCTTAGACTATCCTACCACTCTAGAACTATCTGTCTTACCTCCTTATGGAGATACTGATTGTCAGGTCCTCAGTTTTCTTCCAAGTTCAGTTGCTCCCTCTCTGATGCAAGTATGCTAGGTTTATAGAAGAGGAGATAATTCCAGACTCAATTTAGTCTGCCACCTTAGATTAGAAATTCCCCCAAGAATGGTTCTTTTTCTATTGCTTATGGAGCCAAGTTGGAGTACATGAAGCAACAGGGGTTAAGAGTTTAGCAAACTAAGTAGTAAGATGTATGGTACAGATTTTATGTGCTGCTACTGGTTGAGAAGCAGAACACAGAATTAAGTATGGATACAAATGGATCCCACCTACACTATGAAATGAGTTTAGAATCAACTTTCCCTCTAAACACAACTATGAAAAATAATATTTGTCAAAAAAAATTTGGTAATTCCACAACAGAATCCAGGATTTTTCTATGAACAACTTATAAGAAGCCCCAAGGGAAGCAATTCCTCACCAAAGGACAAACAATCTCCTGAAAACAATAAGGAGGACAACGAAGAATGGGATAATATGACAGATAAAGAATTCAGACACATCATGATAAAAACACTAAATGACATAAGAGGAGAAGTAGAAAAATACAAAAAATAATGCAGCAAAATGAATATTACAATTGTTGAACAGAAGAGATTGAAACACTAAATAAAAAACTAAAGGAGGTACAGTTTATAAGAGGAGCAATAGAAGATATTAAAAATGCAGAGAAAAGCCATGAAAGCAGACTAGAAGAAATTGAAGAACGAATGAGCACACTAGAGGACACAGAAATAGAGAGAACAAAAAAAGAAAAAGAGAGAAAAACAAAGTAAGAAGACAGCAGAAAAAAATCAGAGCTCTATCAGATACTTTAAAGAAAGGAAATATAAGAATAATCGGAATCCCAGAAGAAGAAGAGAAAGACACAGGAAATGAAAGTCTTTTTAAAGCAATAATGGAAGAGAACTTCCCAAATCTGAAAAAAGAAATGAAAATAGATGTACAGGAAGCAAAAAGAACACCAAACTACTTTAATGAAAAAAAAAACTACAGCCAGGCACATTATTGTAAAACTTCCAAGAACCCAAGACAAAGAAAAAATAATGAGAATGACTAGAGAGAAAAAACAGATAACCTACAAAGGAAAACCCATTAGGCTGACCTCAGACTTCTCAGAATAGACTATCCAAGCAAGAAGAGAATGGAGCCACATATTCAAAAAACTCCAAGAGAAAAAGTGCCAGCCTAGAATTCTCTATCCTGCAGAGTTGTCCTTTCTGTATGAAGGAAAAATTAGACCTTCTCAGACAAACAAAGTCTCCAAAAATTTGCTAACACCAAACCCCCACTCCAAGAAATATTGGAAGAAGCCTCAGGACCAAAACTCTTAGACAAATAAGTAGAATATATATAACAAGAAACCAAAGCAAACCTCAAAATGATTTCTAGAAAACCAACATTAGAACCCCACACATCAATAGTCACTCTAAATGTCAATGGTCTAAACTCATCAATCAAAAGACACAGAGTTGCAGACTGGATCAAAAGAGAGAAACCAACATTCTGCTGTTTCCAGGAAACACATCTAATCCCTAAAGACAAACATAGACTGAAAGTGAAAGGATGGAGAACAATTCTACTAGCAAACCGTCCCAAGAAAAAGGCAGGGGTAGCCATTCTTATAGCAGATAAAGCAGATTTCAAAATTTTAAAAAGTGACAAAGGATAAAGATGGACACTACCTAATGGTGCGTGGTTCAACTCACCAAAAAGACTTAACAATTATCAACATATATTCACCAAATGAGGGAGCATCAAGATTCATAAGACAGCTACTAGCAGAACTGAAATCAAATATTGGTGAAAATACATATGTCGTAGGAGACTTTAACACCCCACTCTCACCAAAAGACAGATCAGTAAAACAAAAGCTAAACAAGGACACAAAAGCTTTAAAGGAAGACCTAGACCAAAGGGACCTAATAGATATCTACAGGACACTGCACCCCCCAAAAAGGGAATACACCTTCTTTTCAAATGCACATGGATCCTTCTCTAAAATTGACCATATATTAGGACACAAGGAAAACCTGAACAAATACACAAAAATCAAAATTATACCAACTTTTTTCTCTGATCATAAAAGCATCAAACTAGAAAATAGCAATGAAGAGAAAGCAAGAAGAATATCCAATACATGGAGACTGAACAATATGCTACTAAATGAAGAATGAGTAACAGAAGAAATTAAAGAAAAAATTAAAACCTACTTTGAAACAAACGAGAAAGACACAACATTCCAAAATGTCTGGGACTCAGAAAAATCATATCTAAGAGGAAGGTTCATAGCAATACAGGCCCATATCAAAAACCAAGAAAATATCCAAAGAAAAAACCTCATATCCCAACTCGAAAAATTAGAAAAAGAACAACAAGAAAAGCCAAAGCCCAGAAGAAAACAAGAAATAATAAAAATAAAAGAAGAAATAAATAACATAGAGACCAAAAACACAATCCAGAAGATCAACAAAACTAAGAGCTGGTTCTTTGAAAAAATAAATAAAATTGACAAGCCCCTTGCAAAGCTCACAAAGAAAAGAAGAGAAAAGACCCAAATAAATAGAATCAC
>PVHY01019082.1:0-27970 GCA_004024945.1 Uropsilus gracilis
TAAGGGTGAGTCTGCTATTACACCCCTACCTCCCTAAAGTCATAGCTTGAACTCTACCTCCCAGTATGATAGTATCTGGGGGAAGGACCTGTGGGAGGATTGAACCCTCATGAATGGGGTTAGAGACCCTCGAGAAATCTGTCATTCCTTCCTCCATGTGAGGACACAGTAAGATGACAGCTGTCTATGAGTCAAGCATGTCCTCAATAGACAGGAGGGGAACAGTAGGGCAGGAAGGGGGAGCTAGAAAAGAGACTGGGAAGAGGACTGAGGGGAGGAGCAGGAGGAGAACTGGAGGGAGGTAAGGGAAGAAGACAGGAGGAGACACATGGAGCAAAAAGACATGTGAAGAAGCAGCCACGCTTGCTTTTTGATCTTGGACTTTATACCAGGGACATGGGGGACAAGGAAGGAGAGACTTGAAAAAAAAAACAGACATGGTTGAGAAACGCATGGGGAGGCGGACGGTGGCAGTCTTTGTCTTGACATGGGTTTTGCTTTTGTTCTTTCCTTCCAAGCTTGCCTGGCCCTTTCTGCCCCTTTCCTCAGGGTTCCCACCAGAAGGTGCCTTAAACTTGTGCAAAGCTTTGGGCCTCAGTGGTCCCGCTTGGGGCCAAGCCTGTTTGGTTGGGTATTTACCCATGGGAATATGGGTAACTTGGTGCTTGAGTTGGAAACTGTTCTTTCTCTTCTCTTTATTGCACACTTGTTGTATTTTTTTTTTGAGACTAGGTCTCATTATTTTTGCCCGTGAAACCACAGGAGATGGTGAGATGGTCAGGAAAGATGCTGACTACTGAGGCCATCTGCTGGCAACTCTCCCAGCAGCTCCTTCCTTCCTGAGGGAGGACTTGTGTGGGAACACCATTGCATCTGCTGCCTCACACCCCCTAGAGCCAACCCCAAACCTGGGGCCTGTTGCATAAATTCCGAATTTCCCTCCGCAAGTGCCAGGAGTTCCTTTATCAGATTACATCCGACTAAGATGGATCTTATTTTCTCTCCCCCCCCCCCTTTTTTTTTCATTGTGGTAAAATCCACTGTCTTCCAGCCATGAGTCCTAAAGCTGTCTGTTCTTAAGCAGGAACATTCTAGAAAAAAGGCTCATGGAATTTCATTCACCACAACAGAAAATCCCACCTGCCTTAGACTAATTTAAAATAGATGCTATATAGTTTGGCTTGTGGGGGCCATGTGTGCCCTGATCGCCTCTGGCTGGCAGCTGCACCATTGCACACCCACCGAGCACCCTCTGCCATGAATCTGGCTGGTAAGAGGACCTTGGGGGCTGGCCCAGGAGACCCGGACCAGACTGGCGTGGGCAAGATAAGATCCACTCAGGGTCGGGAAATATTGGGGGTGGGGGGTGGGGTGGGTGGAATCTTGCGGTTTCACTCTTCCTCCACTTAGTCCTTTAGTCCTTAATCCTCAGGAAGAATAAGAAAAACACAAACATCACAAACAGAGACATAGAACATGTAGACTAGATAAAGATCCTGCCAATACAGGACGCAGGAGAAGGATCATTATAGAACATAATAGACGGGAGAAACGACCATGGTGAAGACCTATTGCAGAAATGCACCTACAAACTCATCAGGAATGGATGAACCAAGACCCCATTTCAGGATATGCCACTCAAGAAAACAAGGAGCCCCTCCCCATATCGTGGGAAAGGAGGTCCACAAAGTTGGAATTTAATAAATTTAGTTATTTAATTTATTAGAATTTAATAAATAAAGTTAAAATTTATTTAAATTTAAAATTTATTTAAAGTTGGAAATGGGCTCCACCACAAATCTGCAAAGGGAGAAAGTGGAGATGATCGACAAAGGCCACTGGTGGATGCTACCCTCACTAAAACCTCATTACAGAGAACAACTGGGAGCAAGGCCATCCCTAAGCCAGAAGGCAGAGCTATGGAGTGAAGAGGCAACACATACACAGGGAGAACAGACTGGAACAGGCAGCCAACAATGAGAAGACGTTGTTAAACCTCAAATAAGCAAAGACAGGCTGCCCAAGGCAAAGCTAAGACTACAATCTTTCACGTGCAGAATGCTGGGTACCAGGACCACAGTCCCTCGCCTGTCAAATAGACACAACCGCAGAAAAGGAAGAGAGACCTATGGGCTGATCATAAGTCAAGAAACGACGAGAGAGTCTGAGTGAACAGACGGGCCATTGGGGGTTGGGGGGGGGAGAAAGTATCCCCGCAACCATTTATCTATATAAAATTATTTTAAAAAATGAATAAAACAGGAGAAATAGGGAAAAACTTTAAAAAATAAAATAAAATAGATGCTATAAGATGAACATCATCATGGTAAATTTTTTTAAAAACTGGATACGGATGGTCACATCTACCTGCTAAGCTTACATGAAATTTCCACAATAGGTAACTCCATAGTGACGGAAGATGACTGGCTGTGGTAGTCAGGGTTAGGGCGACATGGACTGGGGAGCAACTGTTTAAGGCACACAGAGTTTCCTTTGGGGGGTGGTTTGGAACTGGGTGGCTGGAGGCATTGGTGATACAACATTGTAAAAGCATTAGATGCCACTGAATTTTTCGTTTAAAAAATTTTCATTTAAAAATGTTTATGCTACGTCAATGTTATCTAGACTATTAAAAATGAGTTTTCAGAGAAACCTCTTCTGTGGAAGCAGTCTATTAGACGAAAATGAACCCTCTGCTAGGGGAATTCTCATTTCTGAGTAACTGGAAATTCTTGAAATGTTATCACTTTGTCCTCAGGTGACATTTAGATTTTACAAGGAAAGTTTGGTCAAACTATATTGAAATCAGGTCTCTTACTCAAGTAGTTGACACTGAATAGATACAACATTATGCCTAAGCATAAGTATAAGCAACTCATTTGTATATGGGGTGTAAACTGTTTTCAAGTAAAGAATATTTTCCTTCAAAGGGAATTCAAAATATGATTCAAATTCCTGAAAATATTGTTGAAACAAAAATGATGTTCAGAGATTTCAGGCTCTCCAACAGCTTTGTCCATTTGGAAAGGCACATAATAAAAAAAAAAAGGATTACAACTATTTGATGATATCACTTATCGAAGAATCGCACCAAATGTATGGCTTTAATATGTTTGGTGATAGTGTGGATATATTGATTTATAGTTAAAATTTATGAGTTAGACTCTATTAAAAGTTATGAATTAAACTCTTTTAAACAAGTAAACTCCCCTTACTCCATAGCAATGTCACCACTACTACCCACCAGAGTCTTGAGCTCAAAAGAGAGAAATTTTTAAATTTGAGGTAAAAAGGATAGTCTAAAAATCATGAAATAGTGCTAATAGCTCAAAAATAGAAAAAGAGAAATTAAAAATTTGTCTGACAACTATCCCCTCCCCACTGTGGTTAGAAAAAGAAACATTTATAAGGTTCACTGTTTTTTACAGCATTCCAAATGTGGTCATTTTATATAAAATGCTTACTAAGTTTCAAAACACATTAAAAATCTGTTCTATAGTAAAATGTTAAATTTAAATATTTTCCGTAATTTTCAAGAGTAAGGCCGGGCATGGCGGCACATGCCTGCAGGCAGCAGCCTAGGAAGCCACGGTGGAGACCAGGGATCGTGGTTCGAGTCCCACACGGGGCAACGTAGTGAGACCTAGTTCCAAAAAAATAGCTGGGCGTGGTGGCACGCTCCTGTAATCCCAGCTACCTGGGAAACTGAGGCTGGGGATGGCTTGAGTCCGTGGTACCCTGGGCAATGAGAGCCTGGGCAAAAATAGACTTAGTCTCAAAAAAAAAATTTTTTTTTTCAAGAGTACAGTTTTCTGACATTGCTGTTCGGTTACTTCAGAATGAAAAATTTTCAATTTAAACTGGAATTTTGAATTCCGTACAAGAGTTTGGGTTTCTAAAATTAAATAGCTGCAGTTTCATGTAAGTATGATATAAAACATGTGTTTTAAATAGAAATAAATTACAGTTAAAGTGTGTTATGTTTGTAAACCAAAGATGTCTTTTTACAACTTGCTCCCCCAAAACCAGAATCTGTAACTATATGTCAACCATGAAAAAAAGTTTCTACTTGCTCTTTCTAGGCAGACTATAAATGTGCAATATTTGACTTTTCCCCAGCAATTGTGTTTTAATTTAATTCTATTTTACATTTATATATGCTAGCTAGTTTCTCAAACATACTGGATTTTGGAAGCTGCATTTAAATAACATTAAGATAATACATATCTGAGTGTATTCTTGGTTATTTGAGAAATTGGAATTCTACCATGGGCTTGTTTATAAATAAGGATAATATACTTCAAACTGTTTAAAATAGCAAACTTTATGTTATCTATATTCTGCCACATTAAAAAAGAAAAAAAGAAAATCTCTTTCCCACCCCCACCCCCCCGCTAAAGAAAGACAAGTATTTCTTTTTACTTTATTTTTTTGAGACTAGATATAACTATGTTGCCTGGGGTAGTCCTGATACCATGGACTCAAGCAACCCTCAGCCTCAGCCTCCCAGGTAACTGGGATTACAGGCACATGCCATTGCATCCCACTTTTTTCGAGACCAGGTATATGTTGCCCGGGGTAGTCCTGAACCCGTAAACTCAAGCGATCCCTGGCCTCTTGCCTTCCAGCGCTTGGATTACAAGCACGCGCCACCACACCCAGCTAAGACAAGTATTTCTGATAATATTCCCTTCCAGCATATACAAGGAAGGATAGACCTCTCAATGTACACAACTTTGAGCATTGACAAATTGCAAGTTCAATAAACTACTAGTACCCTCATAAGGACATGGTATTTTTAATATATAATTATCACTAAAAGGTTGAAAAATTGATGGAAGGGGTTGTAAAAAAAAAAAAAAAAAAAAGGCCTGAGTCTGCTGGGTAAAGGCAGCAAAGGAATGTGATTAAGACTAGCCAGAATGTGAGAATGTGTTCCACAGCCTAGAGGTTGGCACTGGATCTGGAGGTCTAGACCTGGAGGTTAACACTATTATCATTATATATATATAATATAGATAATATTATATATTATATACAATATATACAATATATATAATATGTAGATAATATATAATGTATATTACATATATCATTATATATTATATATATATATAATATTATATATATTATATATATAATCAGCAATTCTCTCCCGGAGTTCTCAAAAATTGAAGATGCTGAGTCATGCTTACAGATTCACCAGGGTTTGAAGGGCTTGTCTGGACTTACATCTCTCGGGCAGCTAGAAGTCCCAGGGTCTGGCCAGTTCATGACTTCCCTTTAGGCGAAGCTGCAGAGAAAACCAGATTCTTAGATTTCTTTGGGGACATAAATCCAAAGACAGGTGACGTTTTATCAAATTTAGTTCTGAAAGGCCAAAGCGCCCTTCTCTAAAAGAGCGGTGTACACACCCCACAAGCTAACATTTGTAGCCCATGGGTAGGGCAACCATAATGGCCATGGATGAGTGGGCACTCATGAGTGGAGCAGCTGTCATGACCATTGGACGCTGCCAGTGGTGGCCACATGGTCTTTCTGGGGCCAGCATGCTGGATGACACGCCCATTTTTGCAGTCACATGTTCTGCTGCTCTCATTAGTATTTCCAATCAGACTAAAAAGAACTCGTGCAATGAAGAGCTACTTGGTGTGTCCTCTCAAATACAAATCATTTAGGATGTCTATGGCGGAGGGAAAAACATCAGCCCTTTCAATAGCTTCTCCTTTGGCGACTGGGCTGAAGAATTGTCGCTAGGGGAAGATAGAGGACCATTGCAGGAGCAAAAGCATTTCCGGATTCTTGCCCAGCTGGCCAACCCATAGCCCCGAGGTGACACAGCTCCAGGCAGCAGCAGCAGCTGCACCTGGCACCTCCAGGTAGTTGGGAAGTGAGGACCCCGCTGAGACACCTCCTGATCAGCTTCCTGAGAGGGCAGGTCTCCAGCAAATTCTACCTGCAGACAACTTGGTGACTTTCCTGTGAGTGGTAGTAACTTACAGCTGTCAGCCCTAGTAAGAGCTGCTCCTTAGAGCTAGTGACTCTTTACATTGGCTCTTCCCATTCAGATAAGCCTGTGGCATCTGTGCCAGTCTTTTTTTTTTTTTTTTCCTGAGACCTCCCTATTGTCCAGGGAACTACGGACTCAAGCCATCCCCAGCCTCAGCCTCCCAGGTACCTGGGATTACAGGCATGTGCCCTCACACCCAGCTATTTTATTTTGAGACCAAATTTCACTATGTTGCCCTGGGCGGATCTCGAACCTGCAGACGCAAGCGATTCCCAGTCTCGGCCTCCCTTTGTAGGCTGGGATTAAAGGTAGGCTGGGATTAAAGGTACGTGCCACTGTGCCCAGCCTGTCAGACTTCATGGTGATACTCATTCCAGGTAAGTTTGCCTTTCCCACTGCAAGGATTCGGACACCACTGTGTCGCTTCAGGGGCCAGCGGAATTCTGGGTGATGTTAGATGAGAGAAGATTACTCAAAGTCTGTGGACTGGAGCAATGAGAAGCCCAGAGGTGCTGCATCACCTGCATGAACCTGAAAGGGAGCGCCTCCTTCAGTGCTCCCTATCAGCTTCCTCCTCCTCACCAAAGCCTGGTCCTTCTGAAACACCGTTGATCCCTTTTGAGGTCCTCATCCCAGAGCTTGGTAAATCACATCCTTTGAACTGAGAATTAATGATAAAGGAAAACTACCTCACTTCAAGAGGGACTACATCATTTGAAGGAGTTTTGTTTAAGACAGAAATAAAATGCACATATGTCATCTGTAAATGGCATTTCAGAAATCAGGATAACTGACAGAGCAGCCATGGAAGGCAGACGACTGAGCTCTAAGACGCTTTCATAAAAGTTAATTTAAAAAAATTGTTTTCCATATAAGGAGAACAATGGAGAAAAGGGAATGTTCCAGAAAGGAAATCAAGACACAAGTCAAACTAAGTAAAACACTACACTTTATTTTTCTTTGCATAAAGAGGGTTTTTATAAATTTGTCTTTATTGACAGAACAATCTATACATCGATCATTATCACAAAGCACTACGGATCCAAAAATAGTTGTCATGAGAATGAATCATACAAATTCAGTTGTATCTCCATTATGAACCTGAAATAATTTCATTTTTCAAATACCTTTTTTAGGAATAAAAAAGTATCATCATAAAGTATGTTAATTTCCAGTTAATAAAAAAGTATCATCATAAAGTATGTTAATTTCCAGCCCTGATTTTTTTAAATCACAAGCTAAAAGGCACCTGCTGGCACCTCATTTCAGGAATAGTTCTTGGATCACTGATCGCCTTTAAGAAGTAGAAAGTGATTTTTCTATCCAACCTACAAGCTCTGGTAAAGCACAGGTGGAAAGCACTTGGGGACAAAAGATGTTGCTGCTTTGCTTCCTTGACTTAGAGTTTAGAGTTCTGCTTATAAGATGCCTTCATTTTCTTGACAACAGAAAGGTCGCCCATTGCATCAGGCCAGTTGTCATGGTCTGTTAAGAAAGAGAAGCAGAAAAACAAACATCATTTGCAAATGACTAACCTTAGTAGTCCTCTGAGTTTCCACCAGACACTCTTGTTATTTTCCCTGGTTCACCCCTTTTCCCAGCAAGAAAAAAGATGGGAACAAATGGGTTTGGTTTGGGGTGGGGGATTCTGGATTTAAATCTCAGCTCTATGGTCTCACTTATATGGGGGATCTAGAGAAACCAGACCAAAGGTCAAGAGCAAGTTAAAACTAGCAAACTAATAGCAGAAATAAACCATACAGCAATGGGAAGATAAGGAGGGAGGATAGAATCAGGAGGGATGAGCACAAGAAAGCAAGATGATGATTCACGAGTGATATGGTGGTAGGAGGACTTTGGGGTGCAAAACACTGTCATAAAAATATTCATATCATCAATTAAAAAATAAATTAAAAAAGATGTTCAGTTTCCTAGCCTTTGTATAAAACCAACCATAAAATGCAAATTTTAGCATCTTGAAAATAAATGAATACACCTCGGCTCTACCACTTGCTAGCTTTTCTGCACTCCAGTTGCTCTCTGTGAACCTCCATTTCCTCATCACCTGAAGGGGCTAACCACATCTATCTGTGAAAGCTCTCAGAGTTAAATGAACAGTACATTGTAGATTCAATACATATAACTTCCTCAATGATAATATTTTTTTGAAACATGCTTACTTTGTAGCAGGCGCTTAGAGTTGCCATCCTGGCACCCCATCTCCCATCTCCTCTTTCCAGGGGTGTCCGTTTCCATGAAGGAATCCACGAGGCTCTATGGCAGTGATCCCGCCTATGATCACCAGCCCAGCTAAGCTGTTCCCTGGCTGTGGCTACGGGTTGGGAGTGGGCATTTGAATGAGCAGGTCTGAAGCAGCGTGGATCGCAGAATGTGGTAGAAACGCTAGCATCAAGTTGCTCCCCCCACCTGCCTTTTATCACTAAGTTACTCAAATCACAGGCTTTTCAGCTTTGCAAGGCAATAATATGTGTATGATCTAATTGAATCCTCCCAACAGTTTATTCAACAAATACGTAAGCGACCCTACTTTATAGAAAAGAAACTAGAAGTTCACAGACATTACTTTTCTTCAAATCATACTGCTAATACAAGCAAAGCTAGATTTCCAGTCGAGGCCTTCTAGAACAGTAATCTAGAAAATACTGAAAGGCTGAATAGTCTAATTCATTCTTTATCAGGGAGAAAATGTAGATTCTTGAAAGATATATGTGACTGCTTTTCCCAAATATTTTTGTACCGTTGAAAACAAATTTACAAAAGAACCATGATCTCATGGAGGCCTGGAGAAGTAGCCACCTGAAATGTCTTTTCCTTTTTAGGAAAAACAATGCCACTCACCTTAATAAATAGTGGCTTAACTCTGTAGAGGAGGAAAGTGGAAAGATTCTCTCCCACTCTCACTGCTTTTAATACTACCAGAAATTAATATTGCATAGCCATTCAGTGTTTAAAACCAACAGATTAAAATCAGTATCTGGCTGGGCACGGTGGCTCGTGCCTGTAAGCTTCAGCCTATGAAGCAGCCGGGGCTAGGGATCGCGGTTCGAGTCCCGCCTGGGGCCCGTAGCGAGACGTAGTTCCGAAAATATAGCTGGGCGTGGTGGCGTGTGCCTGTCCTCCCAGCTACCTGGGAAGCTGAGGCTGGGGATCGCTTGAGTCCGTGGTACCCCGGGCAACGAGAGCCTACGGTTTCATGGGCAAAAAGAGCAAGACCTAGTCTCAAAAAAAAAAAAAAAAAAATCATAGTATCTGGCTGGGCACAGTGGCACATGCCTTTAATTGCAGCTTACGAAGCGAGGCCAAGACTAGGAATCACTTGAATCCATGGGTTTGAGACCTACCCAGGGCAACATAGCAAGACCTAGTCTCAAAAAGTAGCTAGGCATGGTGGTGCGTGCCTGTAATCCTAGCTACCTGGGAATCTGAGGCTGGGAATTGCCCGTGGTACCCTGGGCAACGTGAGCCTGCGGTTCTCCAGGCAAAATAGTGAGACGTAGTCTCAAAAAAAAAAAAAAAAGAAAAGAAAAGGAAAAAAAAGCATAGTATCTTATACACATCATCACACTGACATTAATAAAGAATAGTTAGCAAAGTTAATAACAATATTAAAGCTCCATATGAATTACTGATGAAGGCAAAGGTCTTCAGCCTCGATCACACTGCCGGCACATGAGAAAATTAGTTGAACCTGGGTCCCTGATAGGAAATTTAAAGACATGTGTTGCAGTAGCCACATTTGAGGTTGCTTGAACCCACTTAGTCAACCGTCTATAGCAACTGGACAAATATATTTGAATGTTCCATCCTCTACAATTCGGGGATGATTTGGTATTTTCAGCTTGGACACAACTTTTCGCTTCTGTGGATTTGCTTTAGACATGTGTGAAAATAGGAACCTGGGTTATCTGATTTCTATGGACTGTTCCAAATCGAAAGCCCCTTGGGCTAGCCGTGAAGCACACACACGCACACACACACACACACGTGTGTAATACCTATGCAAGATTAAGACTTATAAAACTACTGTTTTGCACCTAAAATATACAAAGACAGCTATTTTATTCAATCTATATCTCCAATATAGTCTAATATGGCACCTTATTATCTTTTTTTTTTTTTTTTTTTTTTGACTAGGTCTCGCTATTTTTTTGCCCGTGGAACCGCAGGCTCTCGTTGCCTGGGGTACCACGGACTCAAGCCATCCCCAGCCTCAGCTTCCCAGGTAGCTGGGATGACAGGCGCGCACCACCACGCCCAGCTATTTTTGTGGAACTAGGTCTCGCTACGGGCCCCAGGCGGGACTCAAACCGTGATCCCTAGCCCCGGTCGCTTCATAGGCTGAAGCTTACAGGCACGAACCACCGTGCCCGGCAAGGCACCTTATTATCTTAAGAGGTCTGACTCTTTGGCTCAGATATATTAAATCTTAAAAATATGGCAAGCTCTTGTCTCTTTTCTGTTTCCTCCTCATATATATCCATACCGAAAATATTTTCCAAGTTCAAATATGCTTCAAATCCCACAAACAATGAACACACACACACACACACACACATACACACACAAACTTCTTAATTTATAAAACCAAGTTCTATATCAAAGAATATCAAAGATATATATATGTATGTATGTATGTATGTATGTATGTATGTATGTATGTATGTATGTATGTATTTTGAGACTAGGTCTCACTATGTTGCCTGGGGTAGTCCTGATCTCACGGACTCACAAGCCCCAGCCTCAGCCTCCCAGGTAGCTGGGATTCCAGGTGCCTGCCACTGCACCAGCTGCTTTTTCGAGATCAGGTCTCACTGTGTTACCTGGGGTAGTCTCGAACCCGCAAACTCAAGCAATCTCAGGTCTCTTGCCTTCCAGTGCTTCAATTACAGGCGTGTGCCACCAAACCCGGATTTTTGTAACAAAGATACTCTGTGGCTCAGAACATCTCCTTTAAAAGCTCTATCACATCAAAGGGACACCTGTGCTCGGATGTTTACTGCAGCACAATTTATAATTGCAAGGTCATGGAAGCAACCTAAATGCCCCAAAACAGATGACTGGATGAAAAAAATGTGGTCTATATAAACAATGGAATATTACTCATCAATTAAAAATGACAAATTCGACGAATTTATAACAACATGGATGTACTTAGAAGAAATCATATTGGCAGAAACAAGTCATAAAGAAAAGGACAGAAACCAAATGGTTTCACTAATACATGGGATATAGTGAAAAAATGAACAAAAGACTTGAGGAAAAGTCAAAACAAGCTAAGCACCAAAATGTGGTGCACAACTTTGAGCAGGAGGGAAAAGGGGGGGGGGGGATGGAGGGGAAGGGGGTAAATCCCTGGGATTACAATGTTGTGAAATTTATATATAAATAAATTAAAAATTAAAAAAAAGAAGCAAAATTAAAAATAAATAAATAAATATAAACATTCTGCATATGCCAAAGTGCACATTCCAAAGCTTTCTCTAGGAGAAAGCCCTTCTCTCTTAAGCAGTGACTCAAGACATTTTGCAACATTTGAGCAAGAGGCATACAATGAGTGACTCCTCATCTCGATTGCTCACCTGGTATATCAAATGCATGATTATAGAGAGACTGGCCCCCGTCCACCTCCACGAGCTGACCGGTAATAAAGGAAGCCATTGGAGACAGCAGGAAGCAAACCACGGGGGAAATCTGGAAACAGAAACACATAGGTTTCAGGAGAGCAGGGCAGCCCCCACTTCCGACTGCTCCCCTGCCTGGGACTTTCAGAGGAGTTCCCCAGGATGTGCGCCATGACCTGCTAGCACCCACATCTCAGTCTTTGTCTACCTGGGCATCAGTGAAATCAGGGAAGTGACGAGAGATGAGACGCTCCGGACAGTGTGAATCAGCCAGAGTGAACACAGGGCTCCTGGGGCTTTTCCCCATTTCAAGTTGTTCAGTTCCTGCCTCACCTTGCGCTGCTAGCCCAAAGGGGTTTCCCAACACCACCACCCGCCTTCACGTCTTCGCCCTGCAACAGTCAATGTGTCTGTGTCGAATCAACAATCAACGTGCGGTGTCTGCGGTCTGAGGGGCAAAGCCCAGCGGCCCAGAGTACAGGTACTCAAACAGGAGCCTCACCAAGAGGTACCTGATGAATTCCCAACATCTGCTCCCCACACCAGCGAGACAGAACCGATGACCCTGGAGGGAAGAGGTTCTCAGGTGAAGAAGTTGGCATCAGCAGCTTCTTGAAGTGTGCTCATCAACACTGGCATGCCAACCCCGAGGATGGGCATTCAGGCTGCCTCCTGAATTCCATGTTCCTTGACCTCACTTGAGAGCTTCTGCAGTGTAAGCTCTGGGCTTGGGTAGCCAGATTCTGCCATTTATCAAGCTCGCAGGCAAGACTGGGACTAGGATAAGGCTCACGGTGCACTCAGGGCACAACAATCAGTGAGGCGCTCCCGCAGACCCTGCATTTGCAAGACCTTCACAGTGACACAGTCTCGCTATTTGTGCCCCGGCCTCGCATGTTTTCACCCCTTCTTGGTTGTGTACCACAACCACGTCTGCTTATGTAGCAGTTCTTCGGCATGGCTGGTCCGAACAGCGAGGTGCCGGGGGTGTAAAACACCGGTTCTGAGCGCTCGGTATGGAAAAGACAATGTGAAATAGCTCACTGGACATTTTTTATATATTGGTCACATGTTGAAATCTTTTCTTTTTTTTTTTGAGACTAGGTCTTGCTATTTTTGCCCATGGAACCACAGGCTCTCGTTGCCCGGGGTACCACAGACTCAAGCCATCCCCAGCCTCAGCTTCCCAGGTAGCTGGGATTACAGGCACGCACCACCATGCCCAGCTGTTTTTTGGGACTAGGTCCTGCTATGGGCCCCAGCCGGGACTCGAACCGCAATCCCTAGCCCCAGCCGCTTCATAGGCTGAAGCTTACAGGCACGAGCCACCGTGCCCAGCCCACATGTTGAAATCTTACTGAGTTCAGTAAGATATGTTATCAAAACTGATTTCATATCCTGTTATTTTTCTCAATGTGGCCACAGGGAACCTTAAAATGACATACTCCTCGAGAGCAGAGGAAAACAATTATAGAATTTACATAAAATCTCACATCCCTGGGGATGAACTGAAAATCCTGTTACCATGGAGGCTATTGACCCTGATTAATCAATGAAAACTCACCTTTTGAGCCTATTTTGTTAGCCAACCCTTCAAGCAGAGCTCCTGGATCCTGAAAAGCAGCCAGTCAGGAAGGCTCACTCCGCTAAGCTCCTTTCGGGATCAAATCACAACTCTCTTAGCCAGGTAACCACAACCACTGGAGTAGGCAGATTCCGAGAACCCTCCCCAGAAAGAGACCAGGTGTCTGCTTTGCTCAAAGGCACGATGTCTGAACAGCCATGACTGTGGCCTTGGAGAACATTTTTTTTCCTGAAATCTGGGCTCTCTGCCCGAAGGGCCTTGGACTGAGCAAACTAGAAAGCCAGTTGATTCAATGTAGGCACAGTGACTCTTCCAGTGTCACCTCAGTGCTGTGCGCCATTTGCAAACCAGAAAAGCCATTGCCAACGAGATAAGGAAAACCTCTCTTGTCAACCAGTTCCCAGAAAACTAGGGACTGATCTACTCCAATGACCTTCTGAGATTGCAGTGGCGCCACTGGCTTCTCTAAGTCAGAGATAGTGACCACCTGCCTACATTCCCCATTTCTCACTTATTCTTGGGCTTTAGAATGTTAATTGTTGGGCCGGGCACGGTGGCTTGTGCCTGTAAGCTTCAGCCTATGAAGCAGCTGGGGCTAGGGATCAGGGTTCGAGTCCCACCTGGGACCCATAGCGAGACCTAGTTCCAAAAAAAAATAGCTGGGCATGGTGGAGTGTGCCTATAATCCCAGCTACCTGGGAAGCTGAGGCTGAGGATTGCTTGAGTCTGGGGTACCCCGGGCAACAAGAGCCTGCGGTTCCATGGGCAAAGATAGCGAGACCTAGTCTCAAAAAAAAAAAAAAAATTAATTGTCTTTCCGGTTTGTGTTTGTCTTCTTCAAAATTCAACAGCCCCTCGCCCTGTGTCCCTATAAATACCCCTTCCTTTTGTTAATAAAGTTGCCTCATGGCTCATATCTCCATTTGGCCCCTGGCTGCGGCTGGGTAAATCTCTTCTTGTGAATTCATTTCTCGTACCTTGCGTCTGGCGGCCAACACCTTAGCAGGTTTTGACATTAAATAAGCACCTAGAGGTTGATCAAATGAAGGGCTCTTTATATATCTCCTCATCCTCAAGTGAGGGGATTGTGCATCCTCCAGCTCCTATCACAGTGCTTCATCCGTAGACGAGGCACTGTCAAGTCATACTGAATTACTTCGAAACTGTCTGCTGACAATACAACACTCACCATGTCTAATCTGCTTCTGCAGCTCCACAAGGAGTTACATGACCCAAAAACTATGCACAACTGTCAAACCAACTAGGCGCTGTTGTACTATCTTCCTACAGACCCTTCGCGACTGTCATTGTTACTTCTTTGTTCACTGTATCAGGTAACATTGGCTCACAGTGCTGTATGCGACTCACCACTGACTTTCAGTTTGATGGACTCCACTTGTCAGATGGACTTGGAATACTGACTCATTCATGAGTTGGATCAATGAGGAGACATTATCAGAGATGAGCAACTTGGATTCCCTTGATGTCTGCAGTAACTCCTCTTTTAGCTCAATTATTAGCTATCTTGAGTTCTGTTTATTAAAGATCAGAGGATTCTTGAGTAAGTAGACTTGGGTTTAAATCCCAGAAGCCTTTGGAACTGCAAGCTCACGTTGCTCGGGGTACCACAGACTCAAACCATCCCCAGCCTCAGCTTCCCAGGTAGCTGGGATGACAGGTGCGCGCCACCACGCCCAGCTATTTTTTGGGAACTAGGTCTCACTACGGGCCCCAGGCGGCACTCGAACCCTGGCCCCAGCTGCTTCATAGGCTGAAGCTTACAGGCACGAGCCACCGTGCCCGGCCCCGCAAGCAGCTTTTTGAAGACATTACTTATGTTAAAGCATCATACCCTTGGTCACACCTAAGACCTGTTCAGCGGATTGTCAAGGTCAAAACTATTTCATCGTCATATAAGAAACTTACTGCCTTTTTCACTCTGTGGACATTTACACTAGTGCTACCACAGCAGTGCTCAGAAGCTGCTGAAACTCAGCACCAGTTGGAACCTGAATCTGAACTAGAGGTCCATCTCACAAGTGGTTCTTGTATTTTCTACCTGCAGATACTCGTGGGGGGGAACCTGTTACCTGTTTCACTTTAGAACGTCCAGGATGAAGTAGTGAAAATTATTAATGACATTAATCTCAACCACTGTACACCTGCCTTTTACATCCTGTGATGAATTAGCACCACACTGATGTCCTGCATCTCCGCTGTGTAGAGGAGAACGATGGTCTCAAGAGACAGAGGTGTGGCCGTGATCTGTGAAGTGAGCTAGCCTCTTTTTTCATGATAGACCACTTTCACTTGGAAGAATGACAAACAAACTAGGGTTATTCATGGGCTATTTGGTAGACTTTTTTTTCTTTACGTGACCAAAGTGTGACTGTCAGATCAAAGGAGAACTCATAGTATTTGTTGTTATGACAAATTTTGAGCTTTCAAGTGAACATTAGAATTTTGGGGGACCTGCATTTGTCACCATGCGTTTGACAGCTTTCTCATTCTTAAACACTTCTTGGAAGAAATAAGTGATAATATTAAAAAACTTTTGATATTGTAGCTGGGCAAAGTGGCATGTGCCCGTAAGCAACAGCCTATGGAGTCGTGGCTGGGTCTGGGGATCGCAGTTCGAGTCCACCCGGGCCACACAGTGAGACTTAAAAATAGCTGGGTGTGGTGGCACGTGTCTGTTATCCTAGCTACCTGGGAAGCTGAAGCTGGGGATTGCTTGAGTCCGTGGTGCTACAGGCAACATGAGTCTGCGGTTCCACAGGCAACAATAGTGAGACCTAGTCTCAGGAAAAAAAAAAAGAAGAAAAAAAAGCCTTTTGATATTGCATAGTGAAGTGTGTGCCAACATTTAAGAGAGCTGCATATCTCAGAGTAACAACACTTTCCAAAAGATTAACCCCTGATATTACAAAACCACATCTGGGTGAAAGTTTAGGTCAAGTGCAAGAAAGAGAAATGGATATTCATGTAAAAGAATATCAAAAGCTCATTAAAATGGTCTCAGATTCCACATTGCAACTAATCTTCAAGAAACTGCCCCATATTCAGTATCGGTATAGAATCCCCACAATGATCTGAAATGGCTGTTGGAATGTTTTTTCCTTGAATAGTTGGCCCATGGCAGAAGCCAAATTTTCTTCACATGCTTGTGAAGAACATATTGCCAAATAACACACTGCAACAGATTGAATGCAGAAGCAGGTGTGAGGCATTAAACCAGACATTAAAAGAGATTTGTAAAAAAACAAAATAAAACAAAAATAATTGCTTTGTTTTGGAAAATGTAATAGTTTCCATGTTTTCCATAAAAATATTTATGTTAATCTGTAATGACTTTATTACTGTTATTTTCAGGGAACTGATGCTTCTTAAGACTCTCAACTTCAATTCCTAATACAGTAATACAGATCATCCTACAAACACACCGAAGTATTTTGTCCAAAATTAATACTTAGTCCTATCACTCCCCTAATTAAAAGCCTTTAAAAATACCTCTCAGTTTTCAAAAGTCAAACACCTTACTTCATCAGTATCATCTAAAACCTAAGAAGTAGATCTATTTTAGTTGAGGAAATCTGCTTCTAGAGAGCTAGCCCCTCTGAGCAGAGTGATTAGCTATATTCAAGTATGTTCTCCACAGAATTACTATAATGTCTCTACATTATATAAACTCTACATGTAAAACAAGAGAGTTTGATTGGATAGATTATGCCATATCCACAGCAGTTGCAGAAAAGAACACATAGTAAGAGTCCATTTTTGTAAAAATGTCAACAATACATTTCTGTGCATGTTCAGTTCATTTTTGGAAGGATTAATGTCAGACTGATCATGGATGCTAGTGTTAAGTTAGAACACATTTTCCAAGAGTTTTGTGATTTTATTTCTATACGTAACATATTAATATATCTGAAAATTACTTTGCATGTGACACAAAATGGAGGGGGTGTGTGGTATTTATTTCTAAACCAAGAGTCAATGGCTGCAAGACTTTAGCCTTTCACCACAGATCTAAAATGTTACCTCTATCCGATAGCAAATCCCCATGTGTACATAGTACGGACACAAAAATCCAATCTGTTCCAGTAATCTTAATCTAGTATAGCACCAACATCAGATAGTCTAAGTATAGCTTTAGTAAATATAACAGGGAGATCAAATTTCACCGTCATTCTTTTTCAAGACATTTTTGGCTATTTTGAGTAAAGATTTTTCTAGACAAAACCCTAGAAACCATGGGTCAAATTTCAAAATGACACTCAGTTTGCACATTAATTTAGGAAAATTTGATTTTATAAAACTTATTCCATTGAGAAAGATGATCACTCTATTTACCTTTTCTCTGTTCCTCAACCATAATTCTATGTTGTTTACTCCTGGCTTTATCCCATAGTTTTAGTTTTTATTATTTTAGTTTTAGCTTTTCATTTTTAGATTTTATTATTATCGCAGAAAAGATACACCTGTCTTCATTACATTTCAAGATTGATATTACTGGCCTTTAAGAAAACTGCTGATACAGTCCTTACAGAAGCTGCATACGGCACTTGACACAGTAAAGACCATCTCACTGCTTGGGGGCCATGTCGTGTGACAAAATAACGAAGGTGAAAAGTACAATGAAATAACAAATTCACACGACATTCTCTCCTAAATAAGGAATGCTCCATAGCTGTCATAGCATAACTGGATATTCCCAAGAGCTGGAAAGAGCAGGGGAAATGGTATGGAGGCCTCGAGAGCAATCACCTCCCTCAGTCTTCTCAGACTACCTAAAACAGACACTGCAGGCTACAAAATGTCCAAAGCCAAGGAATCCTACACCATGTTAGAATATACATTACCTCCTGAGGGATGCCAAGTCTTTTAGCTGGGATTTTCTGAAAATGGCCTTCAAAGATCTCTTTTGACAAGTGACCATAGTTGTCAAATGCAGTCTGGGAATAAATGACTCCCTGTGTTTTAAAAGTAAAACAGGAACAAAGTTAAGTGTCTAAAATTAAATTCGATTCGAATTGTAAACACACAAGGTTCTCTATCAATCAAGCCGGGCACAGTGGCTCCTGCCTGTAAGTTTCAGTCTATGAAGCGGCTGGGGCTAGGGATCGCGGTTGGAGTCCGGTTCAGGGCAACACAGGGAGACCTAGTCCCAAAAAATAGCTGGGTGTGGTGGCGTGCACCTGTCATCCCAGCTACCTGGGAAGCTGAGGCTGGGGATCACTTGAGTCTGTGGTACCCCATGCAAGGTGAGCCTGCGGTTCCATGGGCAAAAATAGTGAGACCTAGTCTCAAAAAAAAAAAAAAAAATCTATCATTCAATTCTAAAACAGGAAGCCTAATAGAAAAACTAGCATTTTTAAAAGTAATTTTTCTCAATACCGTCAAAGGACCATTAAGCACTACTACAAATGGCTTATCAAAAGACCATTTTGGTGACACCCTCTCCCTCAGTAGCCTGCTAAACCCTGGAGTTCTCAGAAAAGACTTGGCTTCTGTATTCTGCATGAAGAGGTCACTTGAGCAGGGTTAATGGAATAACCTCTCTCTTCCACTAGGATTCTTCTGTTTTACAAAGGAAGCCTGGGCTAGAGTGAAGTGAGACTGAGAAAACACTATATTTTTGTGGCCTTTCTTTCAACATTTGAATCTGATATATATTTCCATCCATCCATCCATCCATCCATCCATCCATCCATCCATCCATCCATCCATCCATCCATCCATCCATCCATCCATCCGTTCGTTTTGGAGACTAAGTCTTGCTATGTTGTCCAGGGTACCGCAGACTCAAGTTGCCCAGGATACCACGGACTCAAATGATTCCCAGCCTCAGCCTCCCAGGTAGCTAGGATTACAGGCACCTGCCACAGTGCCTGGCTGCTTTTTCAAGACCAGGTCTCGTTATATTGCCCGGGGTAGTCTCAAACCCACAAATTGAAGTGATCCCAAGCCACTTGCCTCCCAGAGCTTAGAAAACAGGTGCATGCCACAATGCCTAGCTTGATATACATTTTTAAACATTAATTAAGAATTCAAGCTGGGTATGGTGGCTCGTGCCTGTAAGCTTCAGCCTATGAAGCGGCTGGGGCTAGGGATCAGGGTTCGAGTCCCACCTGGGGCCCGTAGCGAGCTCTAGTTCCAAAAAAAATAGCTGGGCATGATGGCGCGCGCCTGTCATCCCAGCTACTTGGGAAACTGAGGTTGGGGATTGCTTGAGTCTGGGGTACCCTGAGCACCGAGAGCCTGCAATTCCAAAGGCAAAACTATAGCAAGACCTAGTCTAAAAAAAAAAAAAAAAAAGAATTCACTTACTTATCTTAGCTTTTGTGAATTTATAAAGCCAGAAGAGACACAGAAAACTGAATGTGGGATAAAGCTTTTTGCTACTGGCTCCTAACTACAAGGGAGCTAATGGGGAGAAGGGGAACAGAAGGGGGAGAGGAGAGGAGATGGGGAAGATGAGAAGAGGGGTGATGGGGAGGAGGAAGGAGGGGAGAGGAGGAGGAGGCAGGCGCAGTGAAGGGGCCAGGAGGAGACTTGGCAGCACTCTTCCACTTCTGCGATGCACTGGTGTCCAATGAAACGATTTGTAAGCTTTTACTTAGAGGATGAAATTTTCTAGAAGTACTGATGTTCAGACATTGAACCAGAAAGGTTTAGGGAAGACAAACATGACCTTAGCATTTTGCTTGTAACACTAACAAGCCATTAAAGCTTTGCAAGGACTGCAATCAGGCCAGTCTTCCATTGTGTTTCCTACCCATGTAGGAAGCCTGCAATTTGTTAGACAAGAGCTTTCGCTACTCATTTCAGCAGGTTGGCTGACGTTTCATTCCCATTGACCAACATGGATGACAACAGCTGAAGAGATAACACAGAGGGAGCTACAGATGATAACCACAGATACCGAGTTTAGATAATGATGACTAGCTTACCAGGAAACACCACAAACACAGATTTGAGCTGGGTTTTGCAGGATGTGCTATTTCATTAGAAATCTTGGAAGCATATGAACAAGACGCTTACTCTACATCTTAATTCACAGAAATGATAAGCTAACATGGTGGGATTATTTTTCCCTATCATTTCTGTATGTTTCAGGGAAATCTCTTCTTGACATCCTGTGGATCTGTTGCTGCAAGTTCCTTCCTAGATCTTTGACTTTGTTTCTCTCCTAATTAAGGATTCAAGAGCCAAAAAAAAAAAAAAAAAAGACAAAATAATCTGGAAAATTCATTCTTTAAAGCAACTGTTACCATCCTTCATTGTGCATTTGAATTTTCCTTTCTTCTTCTTATTTTTTTTTTTTATTAGAGACTAGGTCTCGGTATGTTGCCCGGGGTTGTCTTGAACCCATGGACTCAAATGATTCCTAGCCTTAGCTTCCCAGGTAGCTGGAATTACAGGCATACGCCACTGCGCCTGGCTTGTGCATTTGAATTTTCTTGGTGTCTTTTAAAAATACTGATTCTATACTTTGGAGAAAGCACATCCATCACCATTTTTTAAGCATTTCACAGATAATTCAGGCATGTAGCCAAGATGGAGAGGCATTGGCGCGATAAGCTTCTTGACTATCTGGTTGTAAAGCAATGAGCCCTGTAATGGAAGTTAGACTGCCTCGCTTTATCTGTTCTTAGAGTCAATCTTCTCTAGTACAGTGCCCCTGAGCAAGCAACTCTCTGGCCACACACATGGGATCAGAAGAACAGTTTGTAAGAAGAACTTTCAGACAGCATAGTCACCTACAGGAGCGACACAGTTGATCCTCACTCCGCTGCTGGCCCACTCCAAAGCTAAGGATTTGGTGAGATTGTACACGCCTTCTCTGGCAGCTCCGCTATGCCTTTCAAAGAAAAAAATAGGGATGTTACAACCTGCTTCTGTGGATTACTTTCCTCATTAACAAAATTGAGAAGGGGCCAGCAATGCATCGGAGTCCCAAAGGAACATTCTTGTCCTGAATCTGAGTCTCTCTCCCAACAGTGGGAAAGAACTGAGTTCTTCCATAGTTGAGTCAAACCACAGCTATCTGATAGTCAAACAGACTTCACATCATGTCCAGCCGCATACAGGTCTCCCAAACACCATGAACATAGGAGGAATAGTTTACAGATTTTTTTATTATGCAGGGGGGAAAAAGTGAGTAATTTTGAGGGTTACAAGTGTGGCTAAACCTTAAATCAAATTTAGGCAACAGGGGATATGAAATTCATAGAGCAGACTAAAAATAGGTTCAGTAGATTTTAAATAGCAAAATCAATTTTAATGTATTTCCAGATAAGTGGCTCAGAGTATTTAGGATTACCTTCCTACAGGGTCCCAAGCAGTGGGTAGACTATAGCTTCATTTCTAATTATGAGATTCTCAGAACCAAGTATGTGCTGAGAGAACACCCACTTCTCACTGGACAATACTATGAAAGGCGGGAATCCCCACAAGTGTCAAAGAGATTTTTCCCAACATGCCTAGAGTAGACCTCTTGTCACCTTGGTATGGGAACTGGAAGTCAACCGAAGCCCCTCGAGTTTCAGATGATCTATTACCATTACCTAAGGAGCACAGCTTGAGATGAGAGCAGTGAGGGCCAATAAGGACCTGGAAGACTGAGAAGAGACTGTCTTTGCCTGAGTCCTTCCCTAGCTTAAGAGGAGATGAGCATGCCTGAGAATTTTTTTATTTATATAACTTTATTATTATTTTATTTTTATTTATTTGTATGTCTATGTATAGATAGATAGATAGATAGATAGATAGATAGATAGATAGATAGATAGATAGATATACATATATTTGCTTCACATCTTTGCATTCCTTGGGGATCACCCACCGCTTTATTATTTTTTAAAAATTGACTACTGTACTCTTGGGGGAAAAAAGTACAATGTGCATACAATGATGTAATGTAATATATTTATATAAATAATCAATTAAAAATAAATTAAAAATAGAAAACAACGTGTGAAAAAAACACACCTGATGGGATGATGATAGACTAGACATTGAAGAAAAATGCAATGACTTGAAGTTAAAATAAAATTACTCAGATAAATTAGAAAAAAATACTGGAAAAATAAAAAAGAGGCAATGATCACACTCTAAACTTTTGCCCTTTTCCAAATCAGGAAATGCAATCATTACTCACCTTTTATGACAAGAAGAATTTAGTTTGGGTGGTTTCATCCAGGTGTAAATTGATGGTCAAATATGCCCGCTCTACTAAAAACCTCATCTTTACTCTGATTAAGGTGAGGCAATCTTTCTTATCTGTCATATGTAAGATATGCCATGTGATAATCTCTCCTTGTATTTATTCTCTAAATTTATTCTCCTTGTATTTATTGTCTAAAAACAGAATACCTAATCTGCTCCATCATTCTTTACCAACCATGTAAATTTTCCATATGTATAAAAATAATTATTGGCCTTTTCTCCTGCTGACCTGTCAGCTGTTAAGATATCCAAATAACCTTCCAACAAATAAGAAGATGCTCCACTGAGCAGACCATTTATGTCCATCAGGGAGGTCTCCATAGGTTGACAATGCACACTCTGGGCGAGGATCTCAGGAGCAGGCTCTCTCCTATGTTACTGGTGGGAGTGCAGAGAGGAAAGAAATTTGGAAATAACTGAAAGTATTTATTTACCCTTCACCCTGAAATCCAACTACCATGATGTAACCTCTCCAAGTATGACTCAAATATGCACAATATTATCACTGCAGTGATCAGTAATATTAAAACAATGTTCTATTAAATTTGAGATTATGTATGTATATATATATAAATATATATATTTAATATATATATATATATAAAACAAAGACTTTGAAAAGAAATCCATAGTGGTACACCAAAAAAAGTTTAATGATAATGATCGAGAGAAAAAAGAGATATTGATCATGGGAAAATCTTAACTGAAGACAAATAGCTAGTTAATATAAAAGATATGATTTCATACGCATCAATCAAGGATAAACACATGTCATTTGCAGCAACATGGATGGAACTAGAAAGACTTATATTAGTAGAAATAAGTCAAAAAAGAAAAAAGAAATACAGGATGGTCTCACTTATATGATGGATATAGGGAAAAACAAACAAACGAACAAGAAAAAATAAAAACAACCAATGGGACTGAACAATGGAGCAACAGAGGAAGAGGGAGAAGAAGGTGGGGGAGGTGAAGAGCACAAAAGATCAGGATGGTTAACAGGTGTTAGTGAAGTGGAAAAGCCTGGGGGTACACAATAATGCAATAATGTAATATAAATAAAAATAAACATATATATGCAAAAAAATTAAAAATTAAAAAAATAAGAAGATATGATTTCAAAAAAGTCAATATTCTCTCAGTCCCAATGTAATAAATTACTCAAGTCAGGAACAACAATGGCTGCCAAAGTGAAGGTGGCATAAAGAACTTTCCCACTGTATAAACAAGATATTACTCCATAGATTACTTACTAATTGGAACTAAGATCACTATCTTAGTTAACAGGTTATTTCTGGGATGAAAGTGTATTAGGATGTGAATTCCTACCTTATATAGTTTGATAAAAAGATAAGAGCACACATTTTTATAGCATTAATATAGATTCATAGTTAAAAACAAAGTCCTATGTTGAAAAATTTCTTGAAATTTAATTAAAAAATGGAAGGAATCAGAATTTATAATATACTAAGGAAATCAGCAAAATCAATCTTTAAACAAACCTTTTAACCACTAAACTCATTTTCAAATAGCTCCCCAGAACGCTGTTTTCTCCATGTTCTATTTGGATGACCTTTTAGACTATTGTGCAAGAGTCCACTCAGTTCTAACCTGAAATAAGTTCAGATTTCCTTTCTTAAAAACAACCACTATCCAATGTAAAAATTTATCAGAAGCATAATAAGAGTCAAAGGCATCCAATTTTGTTATGCAAAGCAATTTAAAGTTTCTAATATCGAATAGATACTACCATAGCATTCACAATTCCATTAACATAGACTAACCTAATTTCCACATTTAACAATAATGATACACCAAATAATGATCAGTTTAGTAACATTTAAATTAGGAAGATGGGATGAAATATAAAAGTTAAATATGAATTTCAGAAATACAACAATGTTTTAGCATGAGTATGACCCATGCAATATTTGGAATATACTTATAATAAAAATTACTTAACAGGGTGTTCTGTTTGTTTTATTTTCTTGGTAAAAATCTGGTAGCCCTAGTATGGAGGGGAATGTTTTAGAAGTAAAAAATAAAGGAAAATTCTTTCATGTTTAAAAGTAAAAACTAAAGGAAAAATTCCACAACTCATTAGCGGAATTAGCTGTCTGGTTTAAGAAATGTTTCCTACTTGGAGGGCAAAATCCAAAGCATATGAAGGAAAAAAGCAAAGTTGCTTACGAAGATCTTGGAAATCCATATTTAGTAAGGACAATGATGTTGACAATGGCCCCTCCATGTTCTTTCATCCAGGAGTTATAAACTGAAGGATACAAACAAAAAGTCTTATTAGTACCCTTGCCCTGATCTGATCCCCTGTCCTATTATGCTTAATTAACTTTTTAAATTCTAATTTAACCACTTTTTTTTTTTCTCATTATTCAACTATGAGAGCTTTCTGGATGTTCTGGATATAAGCCTTTTATCAAATATGTAATTTGGAAACTTTTGTTCCCAGTCTTATCACTTATTTTTTCATGTTCTTAATGGTATATTTTCAAGTAATACATGTGTTTCACTTTGACTAAATTCAGTTTCTCATTTCTTATTGTACAAACAGTATTTTTGGTTGAGTAGTATAAAACTCTACTTGTATGAAGATCATAAAGCTTTTCTCTTTTGTTTCCTTCTGAAAGATTTATAATTTTACTTTGTGCATTTGGTCCTTGATCCATTTGAGTTAACATTTAGTTATGGGGTGAGGATAAGGGTCTTTCATGTGAATATTCCAGCACCATTTGTTGAAAGACTGTCATTTCCCCAGAGAATTGTTTTGACATCCTAAATCTTAAATCAATTGTCCATAAATAAACTAAACTGTATATAAATAAATTGTTGAAGGGTTTATTTATGGTCTCTCAGTTATAATCAATGATGTGTAGTTCTATCTTTAAACCACACTGTCTTAAAATCAAGAAATATCTTTGAAATCAAGTGCTCCAAATTTTTTCTTTTCCAAAACTGTCTTATTTTCAGTTCTTTGCATTTCCATTTCTATATACATAAATATATTAGAATCAGTTTATCAATTTCTGCAAAAACTAATAGAGATT
Organism: Uropsilus gracilis; assembly: GCA_004024945.1. Lineage (NCBI taxonomy): Eukaryota > Metazoa > Chordata > Mammalia > Eulipotyphla > Talpidae > Uropsilus > Uropsilus gracilis. The sequence continues at coordinate 25,531 of PVHY01019082.1, forward strand.
GCATTGTATCTACACATCAATTTCGGAGGAACTATCATCTGAACAGTGAATCTTCCAAACATAGATGTTTTTCATTTATTCAGATATTCTTTTGCCTTCCATTGCTTTTAAACAGCATTAAGTTTTTAACTTCATTCATTAACTTTATTCTTAAATAGTTCATGCTTTTTGAAGCCCCCTTTAATATTTAGGCATTCATTCTATTTATATAAATCAAGAAAACTCTATCAACTCACACATATGTGTATGTGTATACACACACACACACACACATATACATATATAAATAACAACATCACTGTCAATGACAGAATTACCATGCTCTCCTAGACTAAGCTATTTGCACTTTTTATGTGAATGAGAAATAAACTATCTCCTTTAAGTTCCTGCTATTCTGGGTCTCTACCCTGTGAGCCAGTTCTATGTCACAGCTGACACAGCTCTACCCTGCGAGGTTACGATGAAGTCTGGGAATATCTATATGACCTTGACTTAGAGACAGTAACAATGGAAAGCTTAATCTATGTTGGGACGAAGACTCCTTGGGTCAGAATCACACTAATTCTATGCTTTTCATCATGAAAATATCTTGGATAATTTTAATAATATCCTTGGATAATCTGACCTCAGGAGTTTCATATGACCACTTATGAAACAAAACTGTTAGTTCAAAGACTATACCTGAATGCTAACTAGCTTGCAGTCAGAAAAAATGTGGACTTTGAATTAATTAACATATCTTTTGAGTTATTTCTGAAAAACAAAGCAAGTATGGGTGTTTTCTTTAATTGCATGGGCTACTTTGTAGATCTAGCTTTGTACAGATCCTTAATAATCTTCCTTAATTTCCTCATGAAACAAAAGCTATTAGATAAAAATGATATCCCTATCTTGTAAAAACGGCAAATGACTATCCAGTAATTTACATACCTAGGTTGTAGATGAGTAAATCAGAACAGTAAATGTGGATGGCATGGAAGCCTGAGTCCCTAACAATCTCTTTATGCTGTGTGATTTTAAATAAAGACTCCTTGGTTTCTTGGTTGTTACTCAGACTTGCCTGCTTTGCACATGTAGAAGGTGCCTGTCAGGTTGGTTTCAATCACAGCATTCCATCCCTTTGCAGTGATGTCTTCTGCCAGAGACAAGAACTGGCCTCCTCCATTGTTTACCAAGAAACTGATCTTACCATAAATACTTAAGGTGGATTTGACCAAATTATTCACCTAAAGAAAAACATCAAAAGTAAATTGCTACTTTGACCGATGGCTTCCTCTGAGAGTAAGAGTTTGCACTCTCTCATCTCGAAGGGTAACTCCCAGTCCCAAAATATACACAGATCTTAAAGCTAAATTTGCATTTTTGATGACAAGATTTATCTAAGGGCCTGTATCACCCCTAAGTGGTACAGGTCTTCCCTGTACTAATTTATAATCTAACGACTCAGAATAATGGAGAGAAATGAAATCAGATTAAAATTAATATTCAGAAATAATTTTTTTTTTTTTTGAGACTAGGTCTTGCTATTTTTGCCCATGGAACCGCAGGCTCCCGTTGCCCGGGGTACCACAGACTCAAGCCATCCCCAGCCTCAGCTTCCCAGGTAGCTGGGATGACAAGCGCATGCCACCACACCCAGCTATTTTTTGAAACTAGGTCTCACTACAGGCCCCAGGCGGGACTCCAACCACGATCCCTAGCCCCAACCCCTTCATAGGCTGAAGCTTACAGGCACGAGCCACCATGCCCAGCACATTCAGAAATAATTTATGGGGCAAAAGGCACAAAAGATAGTCTCTAGTTAAGACCAAATACTGGCCTATTTTCCCCATCTTGCTTCTCTCTCTCTTTCCCTGGGGTTCTCATTCAGTAAACCATTAGCATACGAATCTCCTCCATAGGCTCTACTTTCCATGAGATTCATCTAAGTGAGCTAGTAAAGGAAAACCAAAGCATAGTCAGGCTTAGGAGCTACTACTGTAAATGAAAACGAATGAATAGATGCTATAATGATATGCACATTACCTCTTCTTCTTTACGGATGTTGCATTGTATGGGAGTGACTTGGGCCTTGTTGGTAGGACACAGGTTGGCTTTCAGTTCATTTGCAGTAGATTTTAATCTATCAAGTTTACGGGATGCGATGACCACGTTACATCCTGGGAAGAACATTGACAGAGCATAAGTAAATATGTTTACATTGGTTATCCAAGATTCAAAAATATTTCATTTGTTCCTATACGGTAAAGATTTATGCTTCTGGTCAATGTGGAGTAAGAGGAACTGAATCTACCCTCAAGGCCCAAACAACTAAATCTCCAGACAAAATATATGCAATCATGCTTTATCAGGCAATGGCCCTGATCAGGCTAATTCCCTAAGCACAGGGATCTCAGAGAGCAGAACAAACAATGTGAGCTCCTGGTTCACTCAGCTTGCT
>PVHY01019083.1:0-28001 GCA_004024945.1 Uropsilus gracilis
TCTTGTTGCCCAAGGTACCCAAGCAATCCCCAGCCTCAGCTTCCCAGGTAGCTGGGATGACAGGTGCGCGCCACCACACCCAGCTATTTTTTTGGAACTAGGTCTCGCTACAGCCCCAGGCGGGACTCGAACCGCGATCCCTAGCCCCGGCCGCTTCATAGGCTGAAGCTTACAAGCACGAGCCACCGTGCCCGGCCTTTACTGCTGGTAGTTGAATAATCATCTCTTACTTGAGAAGAGTTGTTGGACTCTTCCATGTCCCTTAGATTGATTGCTGCCACTACCAAACTGGTCCCAGGAAAACTGCCCACAATTACTAATACTGTGGCCTGCTTGTGTGCATGGAATCCTTATGTAAAGTTTAAGATCTACACAGTGCAGGCAAGATTATGAGGGGCAAGTAAGTCATTAGTAAAGGTTGAGGGGTAATGCAAATGAGTTAAACACAAATTAAGTTGGAAATAGATAATAAACTGATGAACTTTTAACTTGCTCTTCAGGCAGTTCAGTTTTGTAAAGATGCAGTATTGGGAGTCCTTACTAATCCCTCTTGCTTCCTCCAACTTTCTGAAAGGGGCCCATAATGCATCTGTCCCATTTAGGAAGGCTGTGTCTTCACAAAAGAGTTTGCACATGCTGTGTCAGGCTCAGTCCTACCTGACACCAGGACCAGGGCTTATTCTAACATTAAAACATTAGAAGAACTCACCTAAGTGGGACAAAGAATACTACTCCCCACCCCCCTTTATGTACATGGAAGCAATTCCCTTGAGTAATTTTGCCAGTCTTTTGCCTTATCACTTAATTAGACTTCCCAGGGGGCAGGAGTGACATACTTTTGATAGGGGATGCGAAAGAGAACTGACCCCTTCTGGGTCCTCTCTTTGAGACCTATCTGTCTACAATGAGTGATCTTTGTGACCTCTTATCTATTATACAACAAATTCAGACCCAGCAGGGGGAAGCTTGCAACCTTGGGGGGTGGGGGGATGGGGTTAGAACCAATTGACGGATATCAGGAAACTGTAGCATTCTCTTCAATATCATTTTATCAGTAATGTTATTTTTTTTTCTATTTGTGTGACCTAAGTACTTATTTTTCAGTTATTTCCTAGTTGTGGTATCAGGAAATGTTTCTTGTTTGTTGGACCCTTCAAACTGCAAACAAGTATTCCCATAATTATGTTAACTCTGGTAATGTAGGTAATAAATTAGTATAGGGTGGTATATGCTGCAGTTAAGTAATAAAATAAAAAACTGTCAATGACTAAGCAATAAAGGTTTATTTCTCCCTCATCTCACAATCCAGTGTGAGTGGCTCTGTCTTTTAGCTGTGCTATCTAAAAGATGTGGCTTCTGGAATCACTGCAATAGGGGAAAGAGAGAGTTGGAGGGGCACACTAGCTCTTAAATGCTTTCCCCTGGAGGCAATACCTAGCCCTTCTGCTGAGATTAGGTATAACTAGCCCCTTGACTCCCAACAATTGCCAGGGAGACTGGGAAAATTACAGGATATCTTGGATACTCAGGGAGCCCAAGCTGCCCCTGATATAGGTGGATTAATAACAATCAGGAAAGTCCAAGAGAGCAAAGTAGGGCAGAAAGGGGGTTGAGTAGTAGCAAAAATATATTTAATCTTCATAATTTTCTCAGGGCTGGATGGTCTGTCTTAAATATATTTGTGAAATGTTCTCAGAATCCAATGCCATCAAGACATTGGCAAATTAAAGGTGTTTACCATTAACAATGTATTTTTACCTGGGGTTTTCTGGAGAGAATATGCTCTGATATTCTGCATATCCATTGTCTTTCTTTTATTACATGGTATTATTAATGATTCTAGGAGTGAGAATTTCAGGTTCACTATATGTATCAATACTTTAGGCTTTTTAAAAAATTTTATTGATTACACACACATATATTTTTTACATCATTGTATTCCCCATGGTTCTCCTACCACCATGTTATCCGTGAGCCATCATCTTAATCTCTTAAACTCAATCCTCCCCTGATTTAGTTCTGCTGTCAGATTGTTAGCTTTAACTTTTTCTTGTCTTTTTGTTTGTTTTCCCTGTAACCCACAAAGGAGCAAGACTATCCAATATTTATCTTTTTCTTTCTGGCTTATTTCCACTAATATGATTCCTTCTAGCTTCATTCATGTTGCTGCAAATGACATAAGTTTGTCTTCTTTGATTGATGCATAATATTCCATTGTGTAAATATACCACATCTTTTTCAGCCATTTGTCTATTTTGGGGCATTTGGGTTGTTTACGTATTCTGGCTATTGTAATTAGTGCAGCAGTAAACATAGGAGTACAGATTTTTTTTTGAATTAGTGTTTTGGTGTCCTTTGGGTGGATTCCCAGAAGTGGAATTGCTGGATCAAATGGTTGTTCCATTTTCAGTAGTGTGAGGACACACCTTTCCATAGTGGCTGGATCAGTTTGCATTCCTAACTTGAGCTTTTTGGCACTCTTAAATCATATCAAATAAAGTACTGGTTTTATTCCCCTCTCAGGTGGGATATAATTGAATAGGAATCATGTACTGTAAACCATATTTGCTTATTATTCTTTTTGAACTAATCAGTTGGTGTTTGCTAGTTTTTTTTCTAGGAAGAGACTCCAAGATCTTTCTAGGCCTAAAAAACAATGGGGAATCCCAGAGAGGTAAGGCAGCATCCTATACTCTTATTTGTGATATTGTGCTCCTTTTGTTAAATATGTATCATACTTACCTGCCCACTAACCCTACATCCCACATGTATCTACTTCTCTGCATGATTAATCCACCGAGCCAATATTATCATACATGAAAGGCTAACTCCAGGTCAGTGATTCTTACATTTGTCTACATATTGAAATCACTTGGTGCCCTTTAAAACTCACCTAGCTTGTAAGTACTCAAACTGGGATTTGTAGCTCTGTCTGTTGCCCACAAAGTCCATTAATTACATATGATACCAACATTTCAGAAAGCTTGGTCTCTTTGATGGAGTGGAGATCGAGAGTTAGGAAGGTTGATTTGTGGCTGTTACAATAATGCAGGAAGAAATGCTGAAGGCGCCTGTTGTCCAAGCCTTGGGAGGCAAGAGGCTTGGGATAACTTGAGTTTGCAGGTTCAAGACTACCCCAGGCAACATAGTGAGACCTGGTCTAAAAAAGCTGCCGGGTGCTGTGGCAGGCACCTGTAATCCCAGCTACCTGGGAGATTGAGGCTGGGGTTCGCTTGAGTTCAGGGTGGCAACTTGAGTTTGTGGTCCCCCAGGCAACATAATGAGACTACTGAAGGCTTCTTTTAAGACAAAGGCTAAGAGAATGTTTGCATCAAGATAGAAAAGACTTAGTGGTAAATGAAATAGATGAACCTGGGAAAGGAGTCAAATAGGATTTTTTGGTTTCTGTTTTTTGAAATGGGGTGGAAAATGCTGTTAGGATTGTGAAAGGAAATGTGAGGGGACAAGTTTGGGAGAGCATTGGAGAAAACCCTGAGGTTCATTCCATTGTTGAGGTTCTAAAAGAAAAACTGGACAAGAAGGAATGAGGAATGAAATGGCTCAAATGCCAGGGAAGAGAGTGATATGGATCTTATGATGACACTTGCAAAGAGGGGTCAGGAAAGATTAAAGACTGACTTTTATCTTCAGGTGCATAAAGCAGATTAAAGAGATGCAAGCTAAACAACTATTTGTTATGATGGGAAAGATTATAAGAATTTCAGGAAAATATCACCCTGGGTATAGCTGATAAAATGTCATGTAATCTCTTGACTGGAAATCCATAGATACTAGAAACTTAGCTGATCAGAAAAGGATGATTGAACACAGATTCCTCAAGTACGCATTGAGTTCCATTCTAGATTCTGGGCTTGTGATAGTGTCATACTTTGTTATTTTTCATAAAGCTATCAAATAGTTATGATATCAATAAGAATCTTGGACTAAATCCTCAATATGGGCCTGTCAGCATAAGCATCCTAATGCACAGGCATCAGACTTACCAATCTGCTTAGGTTCTTTATTGGTTCTAGCAGTTACACAGACACATGGGGCAGGGCAGGGCAGGCCAGGCCAGGGTCATGGTGGCAGGGGTTGGAGGGGGTTAGAGGACTCGCTAACCCCTGGGCCCCCAGGAATCTTTGCACTCTTCTCCTGGGCTTTCTATCTGGCATTCTCTCTCTTTGCACTCTCATGCTTAAGTTTGTGCTTCTTTAGCCCTCTACTAGGCCCCAGGTGTGCACACTCACACATGTATACACCCACTGAACCGCACAATCATGGGGGAAGATGCAATATCCCAAGTACTGAGTACACATGGAGGAAAAAGTCTGACCAAACTCACTTACCCTACAGGACCATAGAAAATAAAAGTCTGATTTCTTTGATATTGCTAGCCATGTAACAGCTAAATATAAGTGATTTTTAAGAAATCCCAACAAGTAGGATGAGGAATTATCTGCATAAGTTGCTACTTTAATATGTTTGTCTCCCTCCTGATAAGCTTCACCTCCATTTGACTCAGTTTCAGTTCTTCCTCACTTCCTTTTTTAAAATTTATTTTATTAATTTTGGATTTCATGCAATGTATGAGCCTTTCTTTCTAATTTACTTTCAACTTCATACTTTTCAATGCTTTTAGTTCACATGAAGTATTTTCTAGTTTTTATGGTTGAAATTTTAAGCTGATAATCTCACAAGGATTCAGTTCTCAAAAGCATATCAGGATTCATACATGTGGACTTGATTTTACTGTGCTCAAAGTAGCTTTTGCTTTGAACCTGAAACAGTGAACAGTGAATTCTAAACAGTGAATACAAAACCAACATAGATACATATCACCCTGCTTCTTAGTCTCCTAGCCCTTAGCCTTTCTTCACCAAGTTTTCATATGGAGCCTTGTCCAAAGACAGTCTTCACTTTTTCTGCTAGTACCACTGATATTCTTCTGATCAAATCTGATTGTCTGTTGTTTTTGAATTTTTCATCCTTTTTAATGTCTAAGTTATACTTAATGCTTTTTGTTATATTTGATGCATCTTTTCTCAAGGCTTCTTCTTGATTTGTTCAGTGTTGCTTTTACTGTCCCTCTCTTTTCTCTCTTTAGGAAATACAGATACCATCTTTGCCATTGTCACTCACTCCTAGCTCTTGGCACCTCAGATCAACTTCTGCTTCAGGCTGTTACTCCCTTTCTAGTTTCTGTCTCATCACCATCAGGAGAGTCCCCAGTTTAACCATAAGTACATGTACCAGACTCCTTTACACCTGGTCTGGTACACACCTATCATCTATAAGGTTAAACTCTACATGGGGAAAATCTCCAAAAGATTGACATGATCCCTCCTTTGAAAAAATATGCAGGCTGGAGAGGAAGGTACTTTGTGAAAATTGTGGAAGACCTCGTAAACCCACAGTGAGGAGTTGGGGCTTTATCTGAAAGCCCTGGAAACCTCAAGTATCCAAAACAGGAGGTGACTTTGATCAGATTCGGGTTTAGAAAGATCTTCTGGGCAGTGATGTGGAGAAAGGAATGGGGATGGTGGGATCCGGACAAGAAAAGTGGCAGCAGGCATGAGGAGAAATAGATAGATTTGAGTCACGTTTAGGAAGTGAAACCAGTAGAATGTCATGGGTATGGTATTAAATATTATACTGTATATAGTATAGATAGCTCATATATTACATGTGATATGTGCTATATAATTCATACAATTTATAAAGAATAAGTGGATAAATTAACATATATGATATAATTACAAATTAGCTGTGTAATTATATCTAATAGAGACTGGCGCTTACAGAGTTTATATATGAAAATATAGACAAAGTTGGGGAAAAAACAGCATTTTTTAAAAGAATAAACTTAATTAGCTGATACATTTAGTTATTTGCAAAGTCAGGCTGCATATGCTTCTTTTTCTAACTCCTTGGCACAAGGCTTCACCCAAGTGTGAGCAGAGTATAAAGTGACATTTTTTGTTAAACTGACACAACATTACAGTGTTAATTAAATGGTGGCAGACATAGAATTATCTCTAAATAATTTATTTATTATATTTTGGTCAGCATGTGACCAAATACAGTAGATAAAAGTCTTATTTTAATTTCCACAAGTCATTTATCCATTATTGTTGCCTGGAATTTGTAGAATTCTGCGATAGAGTTCTTGAAATGAAGTTAAAGCAATCAATCAAAATTCATTTTTAAAATGTCCACTAGCAGTGACAGTGAATTTATCACCATTTAATTTTTTTTTTTGCTTTTTAAGAGAAATAATGTTTTCATTATTTCTATAATGAAATAAATAAAACATTATTTCTCTTTAGTGCTGCTAAGTTCTTTTTTGTTATGGTCCTAAGTGAAATACTTTTTTTAAAAGACTATGCTCTCTGTCATCTATAAACTGTTAAAATGCAAAAATCTACAATATTTCTAATAAAACATGATCTGACTTGTCACATTCTGCATTTGTATATAACACATTATTGAAGGTGAAATAATGAATATTTACTTTCTCATATTTTAAGTTGTTATTAGTTGTTTTACAGGTTATGATATTTTGGTTTGTTTGTTTTCCCCTTCACCAAACCACTTGTGCCAATACCTCATCTGCCACCAGAAAATTGTTTTGGGGTAATCAAGATCCTATTCGCCCTGTTTCCCGGAGCGCTTTGCGGGCTCAGCTGACCAAAAGACTAGACAACCTTGCCCAGCCCAAGGAAGTCTCCTACCAATATGTACCTAACAGGTTGGTGTTTGCAGTTAAAAGGTTAATTAATCAGGCTTCTCTAAAGAAGAGGACAGGCAGTGACACCACTATAATAACAAGGTAGACATGCTGAGGAAAATGATGACAAAACCCACCCTTATAAGTCTGAAAGCCATCAATCGTTCAATCTGTAGTCTAAATTTATGCAGTGTCTGTTTCCAACCTCATGCTATTATCCAGCTTTTCTAGAGCAAGTTCTAATATCTAGACTTGGATTTTATCTTTTGATGTGTTGACTGAACCGGATTTTAATATTTTTTAATAAAGTGAAGATATTCGAGATTTCTTCTGTAGTTATGAAAACATCTCTCAGGCCATTACTTTTTCAAGTTAAGTTCTTTGGTTTCAGGATTAAAATTTTATAGAAAAAAACAGATAAATATTTAAGCTTCATGACCACTATAAGATATTATTTTCTACATCTCTGGAGTATTTTATACTCCTGTGTGTTCTCAGCAAAAAGCATTAGCAATATGGCCAGTGCATATATTCATGAATTTTGATGTTTGCTATACCCACATGAGAGACTGTTGAGTCATTGAGTTTTACCTCTTACATGCTCCATCTCCCTTTTTTGTATCTTTCACCTGATGCTTGGTTTTCGCCCAATTCCCTATTCTTCAAGTGCATCTTGCCTTTGTACTATTTAATCATGTCTTCCTCCCACCCACCATAGTCCTCCTTACTTGGATCCCATCTCTGTGAAGTGTTCTATTATTCAAAGTCACCTCTATATTCTGTATCTCTAGTTTCCAAAGCAGGCTGCCCATTCCCTGCAAAAAGCTAATCCCAAGTAAGTGCTAAGCCCAAGGTTCCCTACCTGCTTGAGGTTGGCTGTGTCTGTGGATATATTGATTGTGTCAGACAGTGGAGTCTCAATGCCCTGAAAGCAGAGGTGGGGTGATATGGACTAGCATCAAAGCTGGGTGGTTGCAAGCGTAGGTGATGCAACTGAAATGCAAATCTACACTTAACATTAGCAACCAACAGAGAGTGCCTGTACAGATATGCACAGAGTTGCATCCATCAACATGCTCAAGAAACAGAGATCTTTGGGAAAATAATAAAAGCAGAAGAGGGACTGCATTTAGAATTTAGCCGTCAGTATCACTTTGTTTTCCACTGATGATATGTTTTGATTAAGGAAGATCAGAGGGACAGGAGTGATAAGAGGACCAGTTTTATTATTTATTCTATTCTACATATAATTATTTATTTACTGATTCTACATTAGTGTACATCTGTATTTATTCTATAGTATACATATTCTACAATCTCAGTTAACAAAATCCAGTATTGATTAAGTAACCTACACACCATTATCAGTAGGATTTATTCCTAAACTCAGAGTTCTTTCACACAAAGAAAAGAATGGATGGAATTCATGTATTCTTAACTAAAAACATAGTAAATCTACTTAATAGATGTTTGTATAGATACCAAAGAAAATATTCGATTTTAAACAACAATAACCTTCTCTCTTTTTCAATGTATTTTTTTGTTCTGTTTAGAAGATGCAATGTAATGGTTAAAGAAAATTATCTGTTTGGAAATGGATATTAGAAGTCCATTCAAAATTTGATGACAGTTGTAAACATTTCTGATTTCTTCCCATGTGGAAAATGCTTTAGCAATAAAAGGCTAACCAGTGTACCTGCTCCCTAGGCCTGGGGAATCAATATTGGAAATTACTAAGATATTTGAATTTATGTTTACTCCTTTACAACTTACAGGGCTCAGTACTACTATGGCTGTGGTAGAGAATCTGTCATCTGGGAGATCCCGTCTCCGGCCTTGCTTACTCAACCTTCTAAAAGGATCCAGGCACTGGCACACCCCAACAGATTCAAGATGACCTCTCAAGTAAATAGGTAGAGTTTCTCAACAATCTTTATGCATCCTAATCTAATTTGGCTAATATCACATTACTTTAGTATATACAACTGCACAAACTAAAAAATCAATTTGCATTTGAAGAATCGGCATAAAAGATCAAATATGACAGCAATTTGAGGTACTCAAAAGTGCATCAGCAGTAGTTGTATTTGATTTTGGGCAAAGCAAAAATTCACACTAACCTTACAACTCTCGGATAACTAAAAGGAAATATGAGAAACATTACAGGTTTTTGAAGTTTGTAGAACTTGTGTTCTCTTATGTATGTGATTTTTTTTTTCAACTGCTTCTCCTTTTGTTTACAATGCTGAATTACTCCTTATATTTATAATTATTTTGTTTGTTTATTTTTTATGCTAGGTCTCACTATGTTGCCCCGGGTTGTCTCAAACCTGCAGACTCAACCTCAGCCTCCCAGGTAGCTGGGGTTACAGGTGCGCACCACCACATCCTGAATTATTCCTTATCTTTGATTTTTTTTTTTTTTTTTTTTTAGACCAGGGCTCGCTATTTTTGCCTGTGGACCACAGGTTCATATTGCCCGGGCTACCACAGACTCAAGCAATCCCCAGCCTCAGCTTCCCAGGTAGCTGGGATTACAGGCATGTGCCACCACTCCCAGCTATTTTTTTGGAACTAGGTCTCACTTACGAGCCCCAGGCGGGACTCGAACCGTGATTCCTAGCCCTGGCCGCTTCATAGGCTGAAGCTTACAGGCACAAGCCACTGTGCCCGACCTTATTCCTTATCTTTGAAAGAGAACTTAAGTGATACCTTCTACATGGGAGCTAATATTGTGATGTGGTTGTTGGGAAAACTGCACGTTGTGTTAATGAACAATTACAAGATGGTGATCACCACTTTAATCAGAACATATTAGGCAGATTATCCATTTATGCATATTATACCTAATAAATTGTTAATAAATTTGAGAATATTTACAAGAATAGGAGTGAGACATTAAGGCTTTTGGAAACTCTGTTATATGAGAAACAGTTAAAACAAGTTGACATATTTAGATTAGAAAGAGACCAAGAAAGCCATGACAGCTGTTTTCAAATCTTTAAAGAGTCAGCACGTGAAAGCGGCTGAGGGGATGGAAAGTAAATCACTTTATGCTCATCTTAGAACCTGAAGAACTTACAGAGCAGCAGATGTCAATAGGGAAGTCTTCTGACTAGCTTTTCAGTGATGGAAAGGCTTGTCTGGAGACTTAACTAACATCACCACCCCAGCTCTTGAAGATATGGAAGCATATGGAAGTGGTGACTTTACATGTTAGGATGGTGGGTTTGATAAGTTTCTGAGAAAGGAATATATGGGGTGTAGTCTCTGAAAACTGGTCAAGTTGCTGGGAGCTAGAACAACATGTTCTCCAACTGCATTACAAAAGAGACTAGCTACTGGAGAAAGGTCCTTAGTAGTAGAATTATTGTCTTGGGGAGTTAATATGAGAATTTGATAGGAAGTGAAAGGTTTTTTAGACTTCAAATCTCAACCTCTCACTGAGTCATGAATCATAACTAGCTTTTAAAAATGAAGTTTCTGGGCCAGGCATGGTGGCATGTGCCTTTAATTGCAGCCTAAGAAGTGCGAGGCTGAGGCTAGGAATTGCTTGAGTCCAAGGGTTCAAGATCTGTTAGGGAGTTTGAAACCCACCAAGGGCAACATAGCGAGACATAGTTTCAAAAGATAGCTGGGCGTGGTGGCACATGCCTGTAATCCTCCCAACCTGGGAGGCAGAGGCTGGGGATCACTTGAGTCCATGGTGCCCCGGGCAACATGAGCCTGCTGTTCCCCAGGCAACAAAGCGAGACCTATTCTCCAAAAAAAAAAAAAAAAGAAGAAGAAGAAGTTTCAAAAATCAGAATATTTACTGAGATAAAGCATTGTTTTCAGATACACATGTACATATATTTACATATTCAATCGCAATATAAAATGTATTTCTTACTGTGGATAATGGTAAAGAAATTTAAGAAACACTAATCCAGTAAACAAAGTGAAACAAAACAGCATTATTGGAAAAGATGTTCCCAAGATAGACTCTGACTGTATCTACCTACCTACCTACCTTCCTATCTATCTATCTATCTATCTATCTATCTATCTATCTATCTATCTATCTATCTATCTATCTATCTATCTATCTATCTATCTATCTATCTATCTATCTATCTATCTATCTATCTATCATTTATCTATGTAATTATGTAAATTGATATATGCATAATTGAATGGAAACTGATTATAAAAATGAAAAATATCATTACTCTGCTCCACTGATTATATTTTATGTTCTGTTTACTTATAGGACCTTGGCTGATTACTTAACAAGAAGTTCTATGAAAATGTCTGATCCTTCTCCCCGGATATTACGACTCTCATTAGCTAAGGAGATCAATCCAAACTATGTTCCTCCAAAAAATGTAAGTGGGTCCATATGAAAGAAACAGTTTCTGACTTTGTAACATGTGAATTGTTTGTAATTCACCTGGTATCTAAGTGTGCATTTTGCTTTTCTTTCTATTTACCTTCCTTTCTCATCAAATGAACTGTTCCATCTTTTCAGTGCCTAATGTATCAATCAGGATTTGGTCAGAGAAGCAGAACCAGCATGAGTGATATAGAATTAGATGTTAAGCAACTCTGGGAGGTGATGGAGAAATTGCTGGATTATGCATTATGTAATTATAGGTTATAGATTCAAGACAATAGGAGATGGAAGGGGTGGGGCAGCAGTTCCTTGGAGGTAATACTTGAAGGGAAACTATTCAGGAAAGGAGGAGTCTAACTTTCTTAGCAGCAAGATTGATTTGAGGCTGAGGAAGGCTCAGTGGTATTTCATGGTTTAAAGCCCCATCTTCATCAGCACCTGTCCCTCTATCACATTCTAATTTCCAGGGGCCTATTACGTCTCAACCATTTTGCCCTAACTTGAATGTAGAGAATCATACAAGTTCAAGAATCCAGTTTGTGTTGTAATTAACCAATTCAAATCATTTGACTTTAAGAATTTGATTTTTTATAATTTCTAGCTCTGTGACCATCCAGCCATCATTTAGGCAAGACAAATAAGTATTTTTTAGACCTTTAGCCACACTTTAAGGTGGAAAAAATAAAAGACTGGGATGATCATTTCTTTCTTCAAGTTCTCCAGTGTACTTTGAATCAACCAATCAGCCCAAACGTAATTCTTTATTGCCCTAAAATGTTCTCTGACAGCAACTTACTTTGTCACTAGAATCTTACAAAATTAGATGTTATTTATTCTGCGGAATAATAATTTTATTTAAAAAATCTCTTTAATAAAAACTTTTCTGATTATTAATAAATTTAAATCATTCCCCATATTTATTTACCGTTTTTCTTTTGTACATTTATCTATTCATGGCTTTATTTTTCTACTAGTTTGTACCTTTTTACTGATTTATAAGTTATTCCACAATAGCGGTATGATTCATATGTTGCAAATACTTTCCCCAGTTTGTAATTTGAAAATTCTAAGTCCTAATTTATAGAAAATGCAGAGATCTTAAGTGTCAACTTATTCAAAATTAGTAAAATATTAGCAAACGTATATGCCCATTCAATCACCTCCCCAATCAAGATACAAAACATTATCCCTCAAAATTTCCTTACAGCAATTCCTACTCAATATCCACTCTACTCCCTGCTCTAGAGTCAACTAATATCAGGTCCCAGTCATCACAGATTTAATCTAAGATGATGATGCACAGGTGACTGGGTGGTGGGAGAACCCTGGGGCTGACAACAATGTAAAAATTAATTAATTAATTAATTAAAAATCTACTATCTAATACCAGGCCCTTCTCTGCTGCTGACCCTTCTCTGGATGCTCTGGCCCTGACTCACTGTGAGACCCCCCACACCTTTTCCCTTTCACCCAGGCTGGGCAGCTGCCTGACTTTGTTCTCTCAAATGATCACTAAGCAACATAAAGAACTATTTTCCTTATTTCAAGGTTCATCTCCTCTCTAATTTTCACCTGCTTTTTGCTTGGCTCCAGTGCCTTCAAAGAGGTTTTTTTTTTTTTTTTTCTTTTTAAAATATTTTGTTCAGAATCTATAACTATTATCCACAAAAGGATTAGTTTAATACAAGCTGTTCTGCTGTTCCTGGAAGCAGAGCTCACTAATATGCATTTTAACTTTGTTCTTGGTAATTTGGGATCATTTAAGGTGTTAAAACTTTAACATTTCAAATGCAGTAAAACCTTCTAAACTTTTTCATTCAAATTTAATTCCACCGCTTTATGTTTGGAAAATGTTTTCTCAAGAAGAAATTAGAAATGATCTCCAGTGCTGCCCTTGTGCTGGTGTTGGAGTACATGTCTTCACAACTTCACTTCATAACTTAGTCACATCACTGTGGTAGTTGGAGACTGGCCACGGTGGGAATTTTTATGCCACTGAAACTGGCAAGCACTACAAATAGGTCTTTTTTTCTCTCTAAAGAGCTAGTTATTAAATATTTACCAGCAAAGCACTGGCACCTCTATCTTCTTGTAGCATTTATATGAATCCTTTTTATTTATAAGGTAATTAATTACTTATTCCATTGAAGTATGCTTTTTTATAAAATATACACTGAAAATCTTCCCTTCCATTGCCAAAAGTGATGGTGTAGTGCCAAAGACATTGGTGGCCTAGTGATTGGGATTTAGGGTTCTTTCTCCACTACTCCAGGCCTTATTTGTCCACTGCCAGAGTTATCGCAATGTTATTTATAATAAGACAGCAGTTGCCAAAACTGTGATCCAAATTCCCCAGACCCCCCCACAAGTAGTCTGCAAGTTCAAAATCCTACATAAATAAAAGGTTCATTCAATGTACAAATTAAAACAATGAATTTTAAGGCAATGAAGTATGAAAACATCATTGGCATAGTTTCAGGTTGTATATTGCAACTGACATTAAAGAAAGTACTATTTGTCAGATTTTATTGTTGTATCTGAAAAGAATATCTGTAATTTCTTGTAAAGGCTATTAAAATGTGGTTATCTTTCATATCTGTGTGAGGCTGGGTTTACTTCATATACTTCAGATAGAACAACAGTGGCCTATTAAGCTAGACATGAAAGAAATTTGTAAAATGTAAAATCAGTCTTCTCTCAGTTTTTGTTATGGGACATATAGTTGTGTATCAAGATTTATATATTAATAACAGTGAATTTTTGTTGTTTTTAGATAAAATAATACTTTAAAAATATCTCAGTATTTGGGGATTCTCCATCACTCTTCAGAGTGTAAAGAGGTTCTAGACCAAAAAATGGAGCAGAGCTGTCTTAGCTCACATTTCCGCATCTTTTGTCGAGCTACATCGATTTATTCTTGTGAAATATTCAGTTTACTTAGTAATTATAACATTTGAGAGTGGAGTAGATGATATATCTACTTCTTTCATTCTTCTGTGCATAACTTTCTTAGTGTCCTTTCTAGCTTCCTATGTCCCTGCTTCAGTCCTTCTCACCCATGCTGTAAACTCTGATCATGACTCTTTTCTATGAGAAGATTTGGTGGTTCTTTTGATGGCTTTGAAGACTACCTCCCAGATATAACCTAATTTTAAATGCATTCCCATTTGCATATCCCACCCAATATTCTGCATAACCAGAGACCTTCTGCTCCCTGCTTCACTGATTGTATGTTCAGAATTTCCCTCATACCTTTCTTCCTTCACCCTCCCTATTTTCCTTGGCCCTCTGATTGTCAAAAGTCCAATCCTCCCTTCAAGATCCAAACTAATGTCTCCTAAACAAAGAAAATTTTCCTTGTGCGTTCCCACTCTTTTGATCTCATTCAGTACTTTATTCTCTTTTATGGTTATCCAATAATCTTAATTATTCACCTATAAATCTATAGTTTCTTTTAGGTACAAAATTGCTTTAAGGAAAATAACTGTTTCTGGCGCATGCCTGTAATCCTAGCTACCTGGGAAGCTGAGGCTAGAGATCACTTGAGTCCACAGGTTTGAGACAACACCAGGCAACATAGCGAGATCTAGTCTCAAAAAAAAATACCTGGGCATACTGGCACATGCCTGTAATCCCAGCTTCTTGGGAGGTTGAGGTAAGGGATCACTTGAGTCTGTGGGTTCGAGACTACCCCGGGCAACATAGCAAGACCTAGTCTCTTAAAAAACAAACAAACAAGCAAAAAAAACTTTCATTATTTTCTGTTGTGTTTTTGTAATATAATTGACTAAGTATTATTTGCTTACTGAATTAAATTAGCACTAGTTTTATTTTCTTTTCAATTGTAAGCCTTAATTGAAGATGATGGTTGTTATATATTTCTTTGATTTTTCCCAGAGTCTGGCAAGAGACAATGCTTCATGCATGAGAAATAATTAACTCCTTCATTAGTATTTCATGGTGTTTTATAGAATTATAGCCTTTGGTTGAAATCCCACATTGTTGCTTTTTAATTATATAAACTTAAATAAATTGTTGAACCTCACAGTGCCTTGGTTTCTCCATTAGTGAAATAGAAATAAAAATGATACCCCAAGTGAGGAATAAATGAATGAATACATGTAAAACACTGACAGTCATTTGTTTTAAAATTATGCAAAAGGGGATTTGGACTATACTTTGTGTATTATTTTTCTACCCACAGTTAAAACCGTATTTTGTTTCTAATTATTCATTATATTTCCCCTCAACCTCTTGTGGCAAATTTTGAGTTTGAATACAAGTTTTTAAATAGAAGACCATGTAATTTGAGTATATTATCACAATTCTAGTGGACTCACTTGGGGGACTAGGACAGCATTTTCTTTGGACATAAATGGTTCTGCCTCTCTTCTTCTTGGATTTGTTTTTCTTTTCTTATCTGCTCCAGTTAAAAGAGAGTCATTTAAATTCACTCTTAGCATAGTGATTTATGCTAATGTGAGTTCCAGTTTCCAAAGGGCACAAATAGTAAAGATTGAAGCGGAGCATTCTCCTTACCATGTTCACATGCAGACAGGCTAAGCCAGCTTTCCCTCTTGACTGAGTTTATTGCTCCATCAAACTGTACTGCCACTTATCTCTTGGCCAGGAGTTAACATTGCCATTTCCTCCCCATCTTTGATTTAGCCACAAGTTCCTGAAATAATGGGTAGAAATCCATACAACAAAAATAAAACGAAGAATAAGAGAGGCAGAACCATTTATGTCCATAGACAATGCTGTCCTGGTTCCCCAGGTGAACCAGGTAATATACTCAAATTACATGGTCTTCTATTTAAAGACTTGTCTTCAAACTCAAAATTCACTATAAGAGTTGAGGGGAAATATAATGGATAACTGGAAATAAAATAAGATTTTTAACTGTAGGTGGAAAAATAATACACAAGGTGTAGTCCAAATCCCCTTTTGCATTATTTAAAACAAAGAACTGGCAGTGTTTTATGAGGATTCATTCATTTATTCCTCACTACTTTGGAAAAGATGAAAGTTCATTCTTTTAGCTATGATCACGCATTGCTACATGATCCTTATCCTTTCTGTTGGATTTGCTGAGAAGTGTGGTCCAAAGTCAGACCATGCTTTGTAACCATGATTTAAACAGAGCTTAAGATTTGATACTTACTGGTACTCATTTGTTTTTTTCCCTAGATTGACACCAAGGTTCCATTTTCTGCCTTGAATGCTATTGCAACTCCAAGAATTGTAGACCTTGCCCATCCAAGGAGGAAGATCGAGGGCCTGTGCTATGAAAGAGAAAGAAGTGATAGACCCATCCGTCCTGTAAGATATCACTGCCTTGGATCTCTCAGTGGGCTTTCTGTTTATTCCTAAGTTGCTATCTTGCCCTTACAGGGCAAAGGTCTAAATTATTGGAACAAAGAATCTTGAAAGAGTAGCTTATGGAAGGAAAGAAGATCTAGCACCAATATATGAAGAAGAGAGGAGTAGAGGATGAATAACAGGGACTCTGGAGTCAGTGAAAAACTACATGCAAAGTCTCACCTTACAACTTCCAGCTCCAGGAAGTTGTGACAACCTTCTTCAGCCTTATTAATTCAATAAATATTTGAATGCCAACCACCATTCCCAGGACCTCAATGGAGCGCCATACTAGTGAGGGGTGACAAAATATAGGTGAACAAATAAGATAATGTCAGGTAAATGATAAGTGCTATGAGGAAAATAGCAAAGGAAATGAATGAATGAATATGATAGGGATGTA
This sequence comes from Uropsilus gracilis, assembly GCA_004024945.1. Lineage (NCBI taxonomy): Eukaryota > Metazoa > Chordata > Mammalia > Eulipotyphla > Talpidae > Uropsilus > Uropsilus gracilis. The sequence continues at coordinate 16,870 of PVHY01019083.1, forward strand.
GAATAAACTTCTTTACTGTAGGTGGTTGTCAGGAAAGGCCTCTCTGAGGAAGGGATAGTTGAAATGAAACCTGAATGATATAAGAAAGAATCTAAGTGAAGATCTAAGAAGACATGTTCTAATCAAGAGGAGATGCAGATTCTGCCTTTCTGGTGGGTGTGATGGGGCCGGGGTCCACCCCAGGGAGTGCTTGGTTGGGCTGGTGTGGGCACCTCTGCACATCCAAGTCCTTCCAAAAGGCAGGCTGGGGTGGGGGAGTGTTGGAGCTATTAACCCCTCTGGTTTACTCCAGTTCAGTCAGCCCTCATCAGGAATAAGGAAAACTTAGTGGCTTAACATAACCACAAATATAGAAGAAGTGAGGGAGAAGAGGTGAGGGGTAAGAAAAAAGGCTCTGGAAACACATACCATCTGGGTAGGACTCAAAAAGAACATGGAGAGAACCATTGAGCACTGAATTATGATACCAAGTACAGAGATTACCTAAGACAGAATGTCACTATGGAGTTGGGACCCAAAATCCCAGTTAAAAGACACCTTCAGTAGTGGCAAAGCACACCCCCTTTCCACAGGGGGAGGAAGGCTGCAGAAATATGACAGCAGTCCCACAGCAGAACTGCAAATCAAAACTGAGGAGACCAGTCAGACCTACCATATGCAAATTGCTGTCCCCATCGAGGAACTTCTCTACTCCTCCCACCCCCTCCCCAGAAAAAAAAACCTGGGAGTTGGGTTCTGTAGGCCAAAGAACTGAAATAAAAAGCAAAAAAGCCATATAAATTTCATTAATTTTTGTTCTATCTCTTTAAAGAATTTTTCTGGGATTGTTATAGGAATTGCATTGAATCTGTAGATTGCTTTTGGTAGGATGGCCATTTTGTTGATGTTGATTCTTCCAATCCATGAGCAGGGAATTTCTTTCTATTTCCTTATGTCTTCTTCTATCTCTTAAGACCTCGAATATCAGAAAGCCTCCTAACTAAAAAAAGAGAAAATGGAGGTATTACTATCCCAGACTTCAAATTATACTACAAAGCCATAGTAATTAAAACAGCTTGGCACTGGTACAAAAACAGACAATCAGACCAATGGAACAGAATTGAGTGCCCTGAAATAAAACTCCGTACATATATATAGTCAACTAATCTTTGACAAAGGAGAGGAAAAACTTACATTGGAACAAGGACAGCCTCTTCAATAAGTGGTGCTGGGAAAACTGGGCCAAGACATGAGAAAAATGAGCCAAGAAACATCCTTAACACCTTGTACAAAAAACCAACTCAAAATGAATAAAAGACTTGGATGTAAGACTGGAAATCATAATATATAGAGGAAAACCTGGGCAAAATCCTCCATGAGCTACAATTCAGAAATCCATTTCTGGACACATCTATAGCAGGTAAAAAAATGAAAGAAAACATAAACAACTGGGACTACATAAAACTAAAAAGCTTCTGTACATCAAAAGAGACAACAGAGAAAACAAAAAGAAACCCAACTGAGTGGGAAAAAATTTTTGCCCTGTATATGAGTGATAAGGGTCTGAAAATAAAAATGCACAAAGAACTCCCACAACTTAACAAAAACAAAGAAAAAAATCCAGTTAAAAATGGGGAGAACTATTGACCCAGCAATTGCTCTTTTGGGAATCTACCCAAAAGAGACCTCAATGTGGGAACAAAGGGACACCCGTGCCTGGATGTTTACTGCAGCACAATTTATAATTGCAAGGTCATAGAAACAACCTAAATGCCCCAAAATGGATGACTGGATGAAAAAATGTGGTATATATACACAATGGAATATTACTCATCAATTAAAAATGACAAATTCAATGATTTCATAACAACATGGATGTATTTAGAAGAAATCATATTAGCAGAAACAAGCCATAAAGAAAAAGGCAGAAACCAAATGGTTTCACTAATATATGGGATATAGTGAAAAAAATAAACAAAAGCCTTGAGGAAAGTCAAAACAAGCTAAGCACCAAAATGAAGCGCACAACTATGAGCAGGAGGGAAAGGGGGGGAGAGAGGGGTGGCAAATCCTTGAGATTACAATGTTGTGAAATTTATATATAAATAAAAAATATATATACATATTATTCATAAAAAAAAAAAAAAAAAACGGGGAGAACTAAAAAGATACTTCTCCAAAGAGGAAATACAAATGGTCAACAGGCACATGAAAAAATGCTCAGTGTCACTAGCAATCAGGGAAATGCAAATCAAAACCACAATGAGATACTACCTTACACCAGTAAGAATGGCCCACATCAAAAAAAAAAAAGGGCAACAACAAGTGCTGGTTGTGGTGAGAAAGGAACACTCTTACATTGCTGGTGAAAATGTAAACTGGTTCAGCTACTATGGAAAGCTGTGTGGAGGACCCTCAAACTAATGGAAATGGAACTGCCATTTGACCCAGGAATTGCTCTTCTGGGAATCTACCCAAAGTATACTTCAGTGCTTGTACAAAGGGACACCTGTGCCTGGATTTTTACTGCAGCACTATTTATAATTGCAAGGACATGGAAACAACCCAAAAGCCCCAAGACAGATGACTGGATGAAAAAAAGATGTGGTATATATATATATATATATATACACACAATGGAATATTATGCATCAGTTAAAAATGACAAATTTGACGATTTTATGGTAACATGGATGTACCTAGAGGAAATCATATTGGCAGAAACAAGTCACAAGAAAAAAGATAGAAACCAAATGGTTTCACTAATATATGGACAAACAAACAAAAGTACACAACTGGAGCGGGGGGGACCAGCTGTAGCAGCCAGGGAGGGGAGTTGGTGGGTGACCCCTGGGGATTACAGTGATGTGAAATAAATATATATATAATTTAAAAATAAAAAAAAAGCTAAGAAGCAACAAAATGGGACAGAAAATAGAACGAGGAGAAACTAACAAACTGAGACCGAACTGGCCTTTGAATGCAAAATTAGGACTGGAAATCTACGTTGCAGTCTACCATATACCAAGAAAGCACATCCTCACCCAGGATAAGGACATGGCTCCAGAAAAGAAAAACACCAAAGGGCCAAACATGGACAAACAGCAATAAGAAAGGAGATGGAGCGACTGGAGAAGGGGCAGCAGGGGTGAGGGGGTGGGGATAGGGGGGTGAGGAGGGGTGAGAGATGGGGGGGAGGCGGGGTAGAAATTTCCATGGGGATCAACAATCATACATTGTAAGAAACCTGAAAATAAAGTATTAATTAAAAATAAAAAGAGATGTATGCCATGGTCCTAAAGTTGGAATGATCTTGGAGTTGGGTATAGCAAGATCAAGATAACAGTTCCTGTTGTGACTTATACTAACAGATAAGGCAGGAGCTCAGCAGAGAGCCTGGTATGTTTAGTGGCATCCTTCTCTTGTTCCCCTTGACTTTGCGCCCCCTATATTGCAGAGGCACTGTGGTACCCAACCCCAGTTGAGTTTTCGGTAAATATTTGATCATCATGTTGCCAAGGAGACTGGACCAGTTTCACTCCTCTCTGGGAATCTGAAGATTTCATATGGAATTCTTTGATATGGAAAGGGAATTAGTTTGGGACTCAAAGCCACTTGGAAGAGTGTCTTGAGTTTGATGAAGTGACCTACCTTGTGACCTCCCATAAAGTAGAAATTATAGGCAGCTTTCTTCAATAGGTAGGCCTGTTTGCAGGTTAAAAAAATCTTTAAGAAGTGATACCACTGTAGCTAGTCATACTCTTAGACCTAGAGCAAGTTAATATCAGTGTAACACAGAACATTTTCAGGTTACTAAGAGGTATTTGTTGTGTTTTAATTCTTTTGAATGAACTGCTGTTCTCCCATAACAGGACAAATAGTAGCTATATGTCATTCTTCCTGCTTTACCAATAAAGCAATATAATAGAAAGGCAATCTCACAGATGTGAGTTTCAAAGAAAAGCCAATTGGAATTGATCCCTCAGTCAGTCAGCATATATTTATTTAGTGCCAGTTAGGTATCTAATGTAGCTTTTGCAAAACAAGTACTTCTTGTCTTAAAGCAGTTTGTATTCTAATGAGGAAAAATAGATAATAAGATGAGTTAACTTGGCTATTAGTGTTATGTAGAAGACTGAATAAATGCTATAGAAGATGGTAATTAGAAAGGCAGATTTGTGGACTGGTTCAGCCTCTGTGGGAAATAGTGTGTAAGTTTCTCAAAATACTAAAAATGGATCTACCATATGATCCAACAACTACACTAATTTGAAGAGCTATAAAAGTACTCCTATGTTCATTGTAGCATTGTTTACAATAGCCAAATGATAGAAATTACTAAAGTGTCCAAGGAAAGAGGAGTATATTAACACAATGTGGTATACATATACAATGGAATACTACTCAGCTGCAACAAAGAGGAACTTGCCATTTCTGATGATATGGATGGAACTGGAGGGAAAATGCTAAGGGACAGAAGTTAGAAGAAGTAATAGCAGATAGTTTCACTTATAGATGGAATATAGAGAAACAAAACAAAAGGGTTAGATAAAACCAAACCTCTGACAAACCCTAGAAAGTTGACTGTAGAATCAAGGCTCCAAAAGGAGGATGGGAGAAACTATAGTTGATCGGGAAGCACAATGGACTATGGGGGAGGATTATGGGTGCCTGATGGTGGATATAGTATGAGAACATGGTCTGATGAGGTGTGAATATATGTCTCTGAGTCACATGTAATGCTACAAGCCAATAGTATCTCAAGAAAACATAAAAATGAAAAAGACCCATTTATCCTGGATGGTCAAGGAAAAACTTCAGGACATGATGTTTAAAGTCTAGAGATTTGAATGATGGAGAGGCAACCATGCCAAGATTGAGCAAAAAATCATAATGACCAAGGTGGGAAAGGAAGAGAAGGAAGATGAAGTCAATAGTGGGGTAGCAGCTGGGCCATATAGGGACCCCTAAGTCACAGGAAGGAGCCTGAATGATGCTCTTAGCAAAGTAAGAAGCCACTTCAAGTTTTAAAAAACCCTGAGAGTAACATCATCTGACTTCAACTTAGAGATTGTATCATTGAATTGTTAAATGGAAATGGCATAGGTAAGTCACTTAGAACACTGTGGCTCATGGAACACACACACATTCTATACTTATTGTCTCCCTTGACAAGCGCCACTGAAAGCTGGATAATATGGGGGTGAGAGTAAAGGCAGGAAGACCAGTATGCTGTTGTAGTAAGAAGAGAATGGGAATGTAGCAGAGAAGATGAAAGCTACAGTGAGATTTGGATATATCTTTGTGTCCTTTTCCTTTCACTCTAGATCTCCCATGCTGCTCTGCAAGCCAAACCTAGCCCTCGAATAGCAGCTCTAGCCCAGGCCAAATCTGTTCATCAAGACTTTATACCTGCCCGTGATCCCTACTGGCCAGTGTCTCATGCTGCTCTGCATTCCAAAGCATCTCCCAGGGTTCAGGAACTTGCTAGCACAAATAGAAGGTATGGCAATTAAGGTTAGAAGGCACATGAGAGGTTGGGATTGCTAAGGAGAGGGGAAAGTAGACTTAACAAGGTCAGTGAAAAGAATTATAGAAATACAAGAAATAGAAAGTCTCACTTATTATATATCTGATGACAAGTCTACAGTCTTACCATAACTACAAAGCTAGTTAGATAATTAGTGGATCAGTTTTTAATTAAAATTTAGATCTAGAAGATAACTTCTAAGTTTGGCTATGGGACGATTTAACATATATTGTTAAGTGAAACAAGTTGCAGACCAGAGCCCCATAATCTGTTGCAGTTTGTAAGAAAAAAACACATACCTGTCACATATTTTCTTGCATATGCCTATAATATCTCAGATGAGTATGCAAGGAGCTAGTAACACTGGTTACCTTGAGGGCCTAGGGAACAGGGATGGAAGGAAGATTTATTTTTCACTAAACAGGCTTTTGTAATTTTCAGTGTTTTTGTAACATATACATGTCGGATCTGTTTCAAATACATTAAAAAAATACATTCAACAAAGATGAAACTGCCTCTAATTTCTGTTTATTTTTTGGGAAGACCTCTTAATTTGCCTGATTAAGTTAAGATTGACTTGCCCCATTCATTTTCTTACCCTCAATGGGTAATACCTGATGCGTATTTTAAGTATGATGAGGAAACACTGAAAAGTGGAAGGCTTGAGCTCAGGGAACATGAACTGTATGCTTCTTATATAATTAAATATTTTAAAATGTTTATAATGTGTTATTTTTAATAAAAATCAAGTTCAGCATCAAGGGACCTAAAATACATTCTTTATTCACTAACTAGAGGGAAAGGAAGAGTAAAAGCAGGTGCTCAGTCTGTATTCCAGTGACAAAGTTATTATTTGGTGATAAAATGCTAATGGTAAAAACTTAAACAGTTTGGTTTCTTTAATTCCAAATTTATTTTGATATTATTTTATTTAACATTTATTATTTATTATATTTATTATATATTATACATTTTTAAAAATCATTTATTATTTAACATTCATTTTAATATTGTTTTATTTTAACATTGGTGAATTACTGAGAAATTTCCAGAATTTACTTATTGTAGAAAGAACAAAATCTTTGGAACCTAACAAACACAACATCTGGTTCTGTCCATAGATAGTTCTTTTAACTTTTTCATGTCTTCATTTCCTTATCTATATAGCAGAGAGGCTGTGATGCCTATTTCCTGGGGTGCTAATAAAATCAAAACTGGGCAGTATCATAGTACTTCACACATAGTAGATGCCTGAGAAATGTTAGTTCCCTTCATGTTCATCTTATTTCAAACTGAATTCTTTTTTTTTCTTCCATTTCAGGACTCCTGTGCATATTGTATATTATGATCCAGAAGTCTTTAAAGTCAAACCAGCTGCTTTGAAAGCACTCTGCTCTCCAAGGATCCTCGAGCTGGCACAACCTCTTACACGTTAAATACAGAAAGCTGTATTTAATAGCAGTCAAACTCTAATTATGTGTTTAAACCACCTGGTAGATGATTTAGTTCCCTGCTCTGGTACTGTCAGTTTGCATCCCTAGCCCCCTCTTCCCTGTCCCCTCCCTTGCACCAGAAACATATACAACCTGCAGAAACACCACTGTTCCTGATCATCAAGAGGCAATTACTGCTGTTTCCTGTAATCATGTCTTGAGCAAGCACGGGGACTCCAGCTTGCAATAAAAGTAGAAATGATTGTCTCCCTGGTTTTCCTTACTATCCACTGATAGTAATATCACTGCATCTTGCCTTTCTCATTGCTGTGACTTATTTGAAGAAACATCTCATGATATTTGCCAGTTTGGTTTTTCCTTTCTCAGTGAAATTCAAGTTTGCAGTAGCTGATACCATTTCTTCTCCAAGAAGACCTGAGAATTGACAGCGTTCTTTGTGTTGCTTTATCATCTTCCCTAATCAGTATGGAGACATGACTGAATGAAAGCCCTTTGGGAAAAGGAAATGCTTTTTTACAATCTTTAGGTGAAACTTAGGAGTGAGTCACCTTAAATGATCACATCTCCACCAAGCTCTGTTTCTTCATTCGTACTCAACGCCAAGGCATTTATCAAAAATGACAGAAAAAAGCATAGTGTTTGGTATGCATCATAATTCTTTGTCGGTTCATTAATATTTATTTATTCTCTCCATGGATGAGTATTTTACCAGTGAAATGGGCTTTGATGACATATATCTAGATTTACATGAAAATGAACTTACTTGAAAATCACTTTATCTCCAAAGCCTTCATATTAAGGAGAGAGCCAACATTATAGAGAGGCAAAACAACATGGTAGTTTTGACCTTGAGGCCTGCAATTAGACAGACTTAGATTTATTTCCTCAATGGATCATTTACCAAGTACACAATTAGATGAAATTTCCTAACTCCCTATGCCTCAGTGTTTTTATGTGTCAAGTGGGTTTTTGTTGTACTGTTGTAAAAATTAAATGAGAAAATTATGTAGTGAGATGTAGATATGAGTTGGAAAAACTTGCTTAAAAATATATCTGCTTTAGCTTTCTATGGAAGGAATGGCATATCTTTATGTCTTATTATATGATTCATATATTGAATGCACAGGTATCGCATGTCCTTGTTTTGCCAGGTGCTGTGCTGGGCACTGGAGGTAACACGGTGAACCAAGCAGATAAGGGCTCTGATGTCCTAAACTGTTTAGTCAGTTGGGAAAAGATGGATAATTGAAATATTCAAGAGTGTAAAATTCTAGCAGTAGCAAGTACTATGAGGCAGTAGAATTGAGGGCTTTTGCTTCCCTGGGGAGGAGAAAAAAAAAAAAAAGGTTTCTATAATGAGAAGACAATCAGGATGGAATCTATCTAAATATTGAGTAGCGTTAAACCAACCAAAGAGCACAAGAGGGCAGAATGATGGAGTTGTGAGGTCTCTGGAGGCCACAGTAAAGATTTTATTCTTTTTTTTTAATTTTTAATTTATTTATATATAAATTTCACAACATTGTAATTCCAGGGGTTTATCTCCCTTCCCTTCCCCCCCTTCCTTCCTGCTCAAAGTTGTGTGCTTCAGTTTGGTGCTTAGCTTGTTTTGACTTTTCCTCAAGTCTTTGTTTATGTTTAGTTTTATGGTTTCTGTCCTTTTCTTTATGACTTGTTTCTGCTAATATGATTTCTTCTAAGTACATCCATGTTGTTATACATTCGTCAAATTCGTCATTTTTAAATTTTATTCTTTAAAAAATTTTTTATTTAATAATTACCATAAAATTTTGGTTATATTTGCATGGTTGTATTGTGCTCCTTATTCCCCACACCTCCTTTCCCCCTTCTCCCCGGTGGTCATTCCAACTCCTCTCACTACAAGCTGTTGGTCTCTGTTTGGCCTGCTAGTCTTTTCTTTTCCTGGAACTATGTCCTTTTTACCTGGGTGCAGATTTGCTCTCCTGAACAGCAACAGCTGAGGCTGCTCGGATCTCCAGGAGTAGCTGAGGCAGATAGTTAGGCCGAGTCCCTTGGGAACCTGTTGTGGGGCAGATGTGTGGTGCACTTCTCCAGGATCCTTTCTGTCACTTGTTGCTGCTTCTGTGCCATACAGTTCTGATAGCTAGGTTTAGGAATCCAACTCCCAGCTGATGGCAGTGAGGCGTTCGCTGCCTGGGCAGACTTCTCCAAGACTTCTCCAGGTTGTTGGTTCTCCTCTCTCTTGTTAGCGGTTCTGCCATGGGCTGCAGCCACTTGTGGTGGCTGTCTTCCCCAATTGATTGGTAAAGGAGGGAGCCTCCCTCATGTTGCACATTACTGTGCTTTCGGATTTTGACTCCCCAGTGCCAGAGACACTGTGAGTGGAAATCTGTGACAGGTCACCTCAATCACTGCTTTCACCTTCCTGTCTCAGTGGTTCCTAGCACAGTGCTTGTCCTACCCAGATGGTGAGTGTATCGAGGGCCGTTTTCACTTCCTTTCCTCTGTGGTGAGCTGAATGTCTTTTCCAAGGGTGCACATGGTTTGAAAGGATCTCAGCTCCCACCTCCAGTGAACAAGCTTACTGGGTCGGACCAGGAAGGTGGAGCCTACAAATCCCCCTTGAGTGCCCTGCCCCCACCTGGACACTGGAAGGATGGAGGCTGGGGTCTCCAGCCCCAAGGCCCCTAGACCCCAAGATCCTGAGAGCCTGGTGGTTCAGGATTTACCCTATCTTCTACTGGGGGGGGGTCCCCAGAGGGCCAGGCCTTTCAAGGGGGCCTCAACCCCCTTGTCCGATTTCATTCTTTATACTAAAATCAATGAGAGCTATTGACATATTAAGCCTCATTTAAGATCATGCAATCAGGGCTACCTTTTGAAAACCTTAAACTGCTAAATAAGTTAAAGAGGGGGTAGTAGGAATTAGTAGATCAAGTTAAGAGGCTGTTAGTACAACAGATGAAAGGTGAAAGTAGTCTGATGGTAGCTTGCTGGGGCTGGAAAGAAGTGATAGACTTGAGAAATATTCAGAGAGGTAAATTTTTGGTGATGGTATGGATTAGACAGGAAGCATTCAAGATAATTTCTGGATCTCTAGTTTATGAAATAAGATCTGTAGTGAGAGTCTGAATATATGGATGAAGATATGATATATGTGAATGTCTGTTTATATGACCATACACAATATGTAGAACTCTGACTCTCAATTTCAGCAGCAACCAGAATGGTCAGTATCTGGTCAGTGGTCCTTATTGGTGACTATTTTTGGCCTCTACTTCCAACTCATAATCAACCAAAGAAAGGCAAATATACTCCCTAAATATAAGTTATCTTGCTTCTAGTTAACCCCTCATCAACGTCCCCCTTGCTAACAGCTTCTAATCAGTGCATGCCTGACACTCTCCTTCCCCACCACCACTGTGAAGGTGGCCACATCTCTGCCCTGAGTCTCTGCCAAATGCCAAGTGATGGTGGCTCACTCCCTTGTGCTAGCTCTGAATAAACGGCCTGCATGTGTTCTCTTTACTTCTGCAATAGTAAGCCCTTCACTGATACAGGGACTCTGAAAGAAGACCAAAGAGAAGAGTGGAGAAGCCAGTGTTCAGCTCAGTGCATTTCAAGCCTCTCACCTTGCTTCACTCTCCCTCCTCCTTCCAGAAGGTTTGCTTCCTCAGGACCTGTCTGAGGATGCCCTGGCCCACACCACCCTTGGCATCAGAGATGTACACGGGCCGTAAGGAGAGGGGGCCTGAAGACACATGTTCCTTCATAGTCTGTGTTGATTTTTCCTTTCCACCTAGGAGGGGCTGGCAAATGGGAACACTTCCCTCCCTCCCATACAGCGTGCATCTGCCTGCCTGGCTGCCACTGCTGCCAAAGGCTGGTCTACGTAGCACTTCCAGGATGTTGAACATCCTGGGATGGGTTGCAAGACAGGGTAGGCTCAGGGCTGGGGACAGAGAATGGTCACTCCAGGGAGCAGGGGGACAGAACAAAAATAGTGGGTCTTCAGTGTGTTTGGAGAGCAGAATTACTGGGTCAATCAAAGGGCATGAGGGGAGTGGGGGGGGCAGTGCCCTAAGGGAAGGGCAGGCTGGCTGTACTCAGGCCTTGGACATGATAGGAATGCTAATACAGCTCTCTCCCTCTCTCTCCCTCTCTCTCCCTCTCTCTCCCTCTCTCTT
>PVHY01019084.1:0-27991 GCA_004024945.1 Uropsilus gracilis
ACTATGATGAGAAAAAACAAACAAACAAAAAAAGAAAATGGTCTGGTACAATGAAATATTACTCATCAATTAAAAATGACAAATTTGAAGAATTTAGGATAATATGGATGTGCCTAGAAGAAATTATATTAGCAGAAACAAGTCAAAAAGAAAAAGACAGAAACCAAATGATTTCACTTATATGGAACATAGAAAAAAAATCAAACAAAAGGTCAGGAGGAACAGTCAAAGCAAGTTAACAACCAAACTAAAGTACACAAGGGGGGGGGGGGTGGAATGAGTGGTGGGGACTAAAATGATGTGAAATGTATATATATTAATAAATTATTTAAATTAAAAAAAACTCTCACCACAATTTTAAATAACTAAACAAAAGACAGAATATTAGAATTGAAGAAAATCAGTTTGGAGCTTAGGTTAGTGGATAATTTTTAATGTCACTGATTTTTTTTTTCCTGATTGATTGCTGTTTAGAGCAGGTGTTAAAACTTAGGATGTTTGTAAGAGTCATTTAAAAGGCTCTTCACCAGTGACCTTTATTTTAAAATATCAAGTTGAGAACCCAAAACCAAATCTTGGAAAGAATTAGTATAATTTTTATGACCTAAAATATCAGGATCAAAGAATAATAAAATGTTAAAAGAAGATATGCATTAACTAGGATATATTAACACTCAGGATAGAAGATTTAAAGTGATAACAAGATACACATAATACCACTAATAATATTAAAAGTATTAGAGACATATAACAAGCAATAAGGACTCACTTTTTTTAGCTGAAACAGATTAGACTTAAAAGTTTAGTTGAATACTAGACGACCGCATTTCAATTAAAAAAAAAAGGAGAAATGCTCTCTTTCATTTTTACATGTGATAAATATTTCCTGTGCCTAGTTATATACTGTCTCTGAGCAGATGATGGTAGAGCTCTAATTCCCCAAGCTCAACTGAAATGCGATAAAGCAACTGTAAGCAGCCTATTAATGGTTCAAGACCTAAAATCTGAGGGTGAACTGGGCCTATGTCTGTCCTACTGAGGATCAAGGGCAAAGGTGAGGCCATTAAGTGACAAACCCTTCGGTTCCTGTCTCTGAAACTTGGTAAGAGTAAGGACAGAAAGGACTTTCTGGAAAATGTCCAAATGGACCCATTTCTCCAAATAAATCTAGCAAATAACACCAAGGCAGCTGAGAATAGCATGAACTAAATTACTTTGTTATCAAAACAAGCCTGTGGTGTAGTGTCTTGTGGGGTCCGGAATAGTTACCTTCAATCTTATGCGAGAAAGAATCCATTCTGTTCCCTAATGCTGAGTAGCTATTTTTGAACATCTTGTCTGAAGATACAATTTTGTGCCTGACTAACTGCAATGCAAAAGGAGAAAAACCTTCCTAGCCATTATAGATTAGGGTCATTTTTCATGCTAAGCGTCATCTGTCATCTTCTCTACAGACCTAATCAATTCCTTTAAACCATCTCAAATAAATAAGTCCCTGTCCCAAAAGCATTGCTGCTAGGAATATCAAGTTTTTCAATTAACCGTTTGTACTTAATATTATTTCAAAACCATCCCAGTGAAGTCACTCTAAAGGAGAACTTTCACATCTGCAGTAACTGTGTTTGCCATAGTAGTACATTTTTCAATAATTAATATAATGAAATTCAGCAGATGAGCAAGAAGTCTATGAAACACAATCAAAATGTTCTGTTGTGTAGCAAGGAATGATAAACCCCTTTTCTCACAGATCCTGAATCACTTCAAGACACATCAAATTCAGTAACCAGATAATGATTACTTTTTTATTTTTTAAATTTATTTATATATAAATTTCAAATCTTTGTAATCCCAGGGATTCCCCCAACCACCTTCCATGACCATTCCCCACCCCCCCTTTCCCACCTGCCCCAAGTTGTGTGCTTCAGTTTGGTGGTTAGCTTGTTTTGACTTTTCCTCGCGGCTTTTGTTTGTTTTTTTCCTATATCCCATATATTAGTGAACCATTTGGTTTCTTTTTCTTTTTGACTTGTTTCTGCTAATATGATTTGTTCTAAGTCCATCCATGTTATCATAAAATCATCAAATTTGTCATTTTTAATTGATTTTTGAGTAATATTCCATTTTTTCATCCAGTCATCTGTTCTGGAGTATTTAGGTTGCTTCCAAGCCCTTGCAATTATAAATAGTGCTGCAATAAACATCCGAGTACAGGTGTCCTTCATACCCACATTGAGGTCTCTTTTGGGTAGATTCCCAAGAGAGCAATTGCTAGGTCAAATGATAGTTCCATTTTCATTAATTTGAGGGTCCTCCACACAGCTTTCCAGAGTGGTTAGACCAGTTTACATTACCACCAGCAGTGTAAGAGTGTTCCTTTCTCTCCACATCCACAACAGCACTTGTTGTCTATTCTTTGGATGTGGGCCATTCTTAGTGCTGTAAGGGGGTATCTCATTGTGGTTTTGATTTGTATTTCCCTTATTGTTACTGATGTTGAGCATTTTTTCATGTGCCTGTTGGCTATTTGTATTTCCTCTTTGGATAAGTGTCTTTTTAGTTCTTCTCCCCATTTTTTGATTGGGCTTCTTGTTTTGCTTTTGTTTAGTTATGTGAGTTCTCTGTGGATCTTCATTATTAAACCCTTATCACTATAATGGAGGGCAAAATTTTTTTCCCTTTTGGTTGGGCTTCTTTTTGTTTTTTTCTGTTGTCTCTTGCTGTACAGAAGCTTTTTAGTTTGATATAGTCCCACCTGTTTGTGGAGGGCAAAATTTTTTTCCCTTTTGGTTGGGCTTCTTTTTGTTTTTTCTGTTGTCTCTTGCTGTACAGAAGCTTTTTAGTTTGATATAGTCCCACCTGTTTGTTTTCCTTCATTTTTTTGGCCATCTGTATATGTGTCCAGAAAGGGATTTCTGAATTGTAATTCATGGAGGGTTTTTCCCAAGTTTTCTTCAATGTATGTTATGATTTCAGGTTTGACATCCAAGTCTTTTATCCATTTTGAATTGATTTTTGTACATGGTATAAGGGAGTTGCCTTGGTCCATTTTCTTTTTTGCATGTCTTAGTCCAATTTTCCCAGCACCATTTATTGAAGAGGCTATCTTTGTTCCAAAGTAAGTTTTTCACTCATTTGTCAAAGATTAACTGACTATGTGTGGTTTTATTTCTGGGCACTCAATTCTGTTCCATTGGTCTGATTGTCTGCTTTTGTACCAGTACTAAGCTGTTTTAATTATTATGGCTTTGGAGTATAGTTTGAAGTTTGGAATTGTAGTATCACTGTTCTCTTTTTTCTGGTCAGGAGGATTTTAATACTTGAGGTCTTTTGTTATTTCATATGAATTTCAGTAATTTTTGTTCTATCTTTTTAAAGAATGGTATTGGGATTTTTATCAGGATTGCTTTGAATCTGTAGATTGCTTTTGGTAGGATGGCCATTTAATGATATTAATTCTTCCAATCCATGAGCAGAGAATGTCTTTCCATTTCCTTATATCTTCTTCTATCTCTTTTAGCAGTATTCTAAAATTTTCTTTGTATAGTTCTTTCACATGTTTTGTTAGGTTTATTCCCAGGTATTTAATTTTTTTTTTGGTGCAATGGTTAATTGAATGGCTTTTCTGATTTATTCTTCTTCTAGTTGACTTTTTGCATATAGGAAAGCTACCGACTTCTGTGTGTTGATATTGTATCCAGCTATCTTACTGAACTGGTTTATTATTTCAAGTAATTTTTCTGTAGATATTTTGGGGTTCTCTATATAGAGAATCATGTCATCAGCATATAATGATAGCTTCAGTTCCTCTGTTCCTATTTGTATCCCTTTTATGTCTTTCTTTTGCTTATTATCCTAGCTAGAACTTCCAGTACAATGCTAAAAAGTAGTGGGGAGAGTGGGCATCCTTGCCTGGTTCCAGATCTCAATTGGAATGATTTAATTTTTCTTCATTTAGGATGATGTTTACCATAGATTTGTCATAGATGGCTTTCATTATGTTGAGGTAAATTCCTTTAATCCCCAGTTTTTCAAGGGTTTTTATCATGAATGGATGCTGGACTTTGTTGAATACTTTTCTTTGCATCTATTAATATGATCATGTGGTTTTTATTTTTCTCTTTGTTGATGTAGTGTATTATGCTAATTGATTTCTGGATGATGAACCATCCTGTGCCCCTGGGATAAATCCCACTTGGTCATGGTGAATAATGCTTTTTATGCATCACTGGATTCAATTTGCCAGGATTTTGTTTAAAATTTTTTGGTTTCTAGATTATTTATTTCTTCTTTTATTTTTATTATTTTTTGTCTTCTGCTGGGTTTTGGGTTTTTGGTAATTTTTTTGCTCTTCTTCTAATTTTTCAAGTTGGTAGATTAGGTAGTTTTTTTGGTTAGTTTCTTGGTTTTTGATATGGGCCTGTATTGCTATGAACCTTCCTCTTGATATGCTTCTACTACATCCCAGACATTTTGGAGTGTTGTGTCTTCTTTGTCATTTGTTTTGAAGTTTTAACTTCTTTAATTTCTTCAATTACCCATTCTTCATTTAGTAGCATGTTGTTCAATCTCCAAGTGTTTGATGTTCTTGCTTTCTTTTCATTGTTGATTTCATTTGATAGCTTTATGGTCTGAGAAAAAAAGTTGGTATTAATCTTTGTGTATTCATTCATGTTTGCCTTGTGGCCTAGTATACGGTCAATTTTAGAGAATGACCCATGTGTATTTGAGAAGATGTAGCTTTTCCTTTTGGGTGTAGTGTCCTGTAGATACCTATTAGGTCCATTTTGTCTAGGTCTTCTTTTAAGACTTTTGTGTTCTTGTGTAGCTTTTGTTTTTTTGACCTGTCCTTTTTGAGAGTGGGGTGTTGAAGTCTATTATATATGTGTTTCCATCAATATGTGTTTTCAGTTCTTTTAGTAGCTGTGTTATGAATTTTGGTACACTCTCATTTGGTGAGTATATGTTGATAAGTATGTCTTTTTGATGGGTTAACCCTTGTACCATTAGGTAGTGACCTTCCTTATCCTTTGTCACATTTTTTATTTTGAAATTTGCATTGTCTGCTATAAGAATGGCTACCCCTGCCTTTTTGGGGGGGGGCATTTGCTGGCAGAAACGTTTTCTATCCTTTTACCTTTAATCAATGCTTATCTTTTGGGATCAGATGTGTTTCTTGGAGGCAGCAGTATATTGGGTTCTGTTTTTTAATCCAGTCTGCAACTCTAGGTCTTTTGATTGATGAGTTTAGCCCATTGACATTTAGAGTAATTATTGATGTTTGAGGTTCTAACACTGGGTTCCTGGTGGTCATCTGGGGTTCTGTTTAAGTTTTTTTTTTTATTATTTGTTCTTTTTATTCTTCTGCAGATTTCGGTCTTAGGGCTTCTTGCAGGAGTTGTTGGAGTGGGGGTTTGGTGGCAGCAAATTTCTGCAGGCTTTATTTGTCTGAGAAGTTTCTAATTTTTCCTTCATAAAGGAAGGATAATTTTGCTGGGTAGAGTATTCTTGGTTGGCACTTTTTGTCTTGGAGTGTTTTGAAGATGTGGCCCCATTCTCTTTGCTTGGAGTGTCTCTTCTGAGAAATCTGAAGTCAGTCTACTGGGTTTTCCTTTGTAGGTTATCTGTTTCCTCTCTCTTGTTATTCTCATAATTTTTTTCTTTATCTTGGGCTCTTGAACATTTTACTATTATGTGTCTTGCTGTGTTTCCTCTTTCATTAAAGTAGTTTGGTGTTCTTTTAGCTTCCTGTATGTCTATTTTCATTTCTTCCTTCAGATTTGGGAAAGTGTCTATTATTTCATTGAAAAGCCTTTCAGATCCTATGTCTTTCTCTTCTGCTTCTGGAATTCCAATTACTCTTATATTTGTTTTCTTTAGGGTATCTGACAGATCTCTGATTTTTTCTTCTGTCTTCTTACATTTTTTTTCTCTGTCTCTTTTTTCATCCTCTACACATCTGTATCTTCTAGTGTGGATATTCTTCTAATCTGCTTTCCTGGATTTTCCCTGCATTTTTGAGCTATTCCATTGCTCCTCTTATACACTGTATCTCCTGCAGCTTCTTATTTGGGGTTTCAATTTCATTCTTCTGTTCATCAATGATATTGCTCATTTTGCTGCATTCTTTTCTGTATTTTTCTGCTACTTCCTTTAGTTCGTTGAAAGCTTCTAACCTCTTGCTTTCCCTTTTTCCACCTCTTCTTTCACCTCTTTGAGTGCTTTTATCACATTGACTCAGAATTCTTTGTCTGACATATAAAGCATTTCTTCCATGTCATCCATGTTGGTTTCTGCAGTTGTTTATCCTTTGGTGGTAAGTTATTTTTCTTAGGGCTTGCTTGAGTATTTGTATTCTTCCTCCTTCCTGTGTTTTCCTTTCGGGCTTGCTCGACATATTGAGTAACTCCTGCTCTAGAATTAGATGGCATGTTGAAGCCTATCTCATTGTGGTTAACTCTGCCTTTGTGTTTTTGCTGATGTGGTGATTATATCTTGTTCCTGTTGACTTGGGGGACAATTTCCTTTTCAGAGAGTGGATGTGGTGAGTAGATGTGGTTTCTATTGTATTGTATGTCTTCTTTTTTCATTGTTTCTCTTCTTTTAGATGGATGGGTCTTAAATACTTTTAGTGCCTCCAAGCATCTAGAGCTTGTCATATAAACCTTTTTTACTGGAGTGTCTTGAAGCTCTTGGGTAATGAGTATCCTTGGTTCTCTAGTCTGCACCAGGGCCACACTGTGGCACTGGCAATTCTGGGCTGCTGGGGTGTGGGTTCTTTGCTGCCAAGTTGTATTTCCCTGGGCTGGTAAAACTCAGTCCATGCCTCAGTCTGTAGAGCAGAGGCCCATTCCGTTGCAAAACTCACAGCCCCAAGCTATCTCCCAGGTGCATTATCTTGGTAACTGGAAGTAGTCTGGTGCTGGCTTGACCCCTCACCTGAGCCCTACCGGGTTGTTGAGGTGTGGACTCTTCACCATCAAGTTGGATTTCCAAATAAAGATTTCAATCAACACTTTGGAAGATGTTTCTCAATTGATATGAAGACTTTTATAGTAATTATTTGAATTGCTAAGAAATGGTCCAGTCTGACAAAGCATTTTCAAATTCATTATCTTTCTGGTTTGAAACTCAAGAGGAAATTTGATTTAGAACTCAGAGTAATATCCCCTTTTCATTTTTATTATTTCATTTTGAAGTGATAAAACTATTTAGTAATTTATAAGACTGTTATAGTAAAGGTCAACCCCACTTGTTAGTAGTGGACATTTTATTTTTGTTATTCATCCTAATAATTTCTGAAAAATCTAGTCATTTATTTATTCATCCGTGAATACTACATGCTCTTCTTAGAACTGTGGCTCATTTCTGAGGAAAAACTATTGTAAACCTAGAATAGTATAAACAAGAAAAATACATCAAGCATGAACTAGAAATAAAGACAATTTTAGGTACAAATTTTTAGACACAGAACCTGAATAAACTAATTTCTCATAAAAGAAGTTTATTTCCCTTTACACAAATGGAAATAAACCCAGTAGAAAGGGATGGTGTCCAGAACGTAGTAATAAACAAACATCAGAAATACACATGGGTGATTTAAATATTTCAGAATTGTGATTTAAACAATCACAACATGCATCTCTAAAAACACTAGAATTAAATATCACTGACAACATTAATACCTTGTTTGTCTGGGAAAATAGATACATTTGAAACAGATTTGTTGAAGAAAAAAATATGACAACTATATGCAATGGGCTCAACAGCCGTCTCCAGTGAAAGCCACGTACTCTGTCTGGAATCTGTGGGTATTAGTCTGTGTGGCAAAGAAGCTTTACAGATGTGATTCTGTGAAGCATGCTGAGATGGGTAGTTCCTCTCTATTGTCCAGGTGAGTGCCAGACCTCACTCGGAGCACTTTAGAAAGGGAAAATGTAGGAGATTTGATGATGGTAGATCCAAAAGACCCACACAAAGATGCTGCACTTCTGACTTTGTGTCCAAAGTCAAGAATTAAGGAGGAAGCAACCCAGAAAAGAAAGGGCTGCAGTTAGAAAACTTGCAGTGTTTCATCTGAGCACCTGGAAGCAACTCAGCTCTGGTGTCTCCATCTCAGTGATGTTGCTCTCAGACTTGTAGACTCCAGAATGGAAAAGACCTAATGGGTATGGTATGAAACCACACATTTGTGGCAATTCTCCTGGCAGCAGGAGGAAAGGAATGTGGAGTAGTCACGAAAGAGTAGATGTGAAATCTGTACCATTTTCAGAAAGTTATGGTATTAAAGCCTATTTTTATTAAAATAATAATGCTGGACACTTATGCCACCCTTTGTTACTCTTGCTGGGTCAAAGCACAATGACTTCTCTGAAGGAGTCTGGGGAGAAGCAACTGAGTACTTTAGCCCCTTATGATAACTTCCCCACTTCTCACACAGACATTCACACAAACACACTCTCGTTCCCACAGTGACAATCCACACACACACACACACACACACACACACACCAAAGCAAAAAAGCAAAATTCATGGAGCACCCTCTCCATGAACCCTCCATCCTGCTAGTCACAACATTCTTAAATGAATTCCAACCCTCATTGGACATCCCTACCAGCCTCTGGTTCATCTCTCAGCTGCTTCAGGGCACACATGGGGCAAAAAAGGTGATTACATATTAGATTTTGAAATCTTACTTTTCAGTTTGGTAACAGGAAAAACATTAAAGCAGATGACTTTAATTCAGTGGAAAAGAGAGAAAAAGAAGCAAAGGAAAAGTAGACATAATCAGAACAAAAACACCTAGGAAATCATGCTGGGGAGAAAAGTGTACCAGACAAAAATTAACCTTAAAAAAGCAGTACATTCATGTTCATATGACTCAACATAAAACGTATTTTGCTTATCTCCTTTATTGTTATAGTATTAACATATAACATTTGATCCTTTTGGGTGCATGACAAGATGATTTGATGTGTATATAGACTGCACAAAGAGCAACGCTGTTAGTGTGATTAACATCTGCCTACCACATGTATTTTGTTGTTGTTTGATAACTTTAAGATATACTCCCAGCAACTTCCAAATATAAAATATGGTATGATCAAGTATAGTTACCATGCTATGATTGTATCCCCAGGATATAATCTAGTTATTCTCTAGAGTTTATGTCTTCTGACCACCCTCACCCACTTTGCCCATCACTAAGTCTGACAGCCACCAGTATCACTAATCTAGTCACTTTGTTTGACTTTGTTGAGTTCGCTTTGTTTTTAGATTCCACATTTAAGTTAGAGCATAGCTATTTGTCCTGAAGGTCAGCGACAAGTGGCAAGATTTCCTCCCTTTTTTCATACCTGAATAGTGGGCATTTAACTTGTTTCCATGTCCTGAATATTGTGAGTAATGCTGCAGTGAACAAGCAGACAGATATATACTTTGAACTAGCGTTTCCATTTCCTTTAAATACGCCAAAGTAGAATTACCAGATCACATGCTAGTGTTATTTTTAGTTTTTTGAGGATCTTAGTACTGTTTTCCAGTGGTTACAACAGTTGACATCCCTACCAACAGTGCATAAGAGTGCACTTCTCACTTCAGTGTGGAAATGCACACAGTTCAGCAATTAGAGACAAACATGCTGAATTAAATAGTCAAAGTTATTAGGAGACTAGACCTTACTATTTTCAATACAAAAATCTGGAAAATCCCTAATTGTTTGGAAATTAAAAAGCATCCCTTTAAATAAATCATGAGTCAAGGGAAAAGTTAAAAAGGAAATTAAAAATAGTTTGAATTTTCATAAAATAAAAACACATCAAAATGTGGGGCCCTATTCAAGTTAGTTTTAAGGTAAATGTATCCCATAAGATGTTGCTACTAGAGAGGTCTCAAATCGCTAAGTGCTACGGTCTCAAATCGATGTTCCAAGCTTTCACCTCAAGAAAGTCAAAAAATAAGAACAAAATCAACATAAACACAAAAGAGAAAGGAAAAGTAAACTAGAATCAAATGAAAACAGGGAAAGACAATTGTAAAAAAAATCAATAAAATTAGAGCTGGTTCTTTGGAAAGTTCAATAAAAAATGATTTTCAGTATTCTATTTTACAAACATCTGAAATAATAGAACTATTATAGTGGATAAATACAATGAATAATAAGGAAATATTAACATACCAATTAACTTGCTAATTTGGAAAAAAAATTGACAAATCCCCTAGACATATGTAACAAAGTTTACCTAAGAAGGTAAATAATTTTCTGAATGCTTCCAGATTAATAAAATCAATTCATACTTTGAGCACAGTCTAACAACAACAACAGGCTTCAACGATTTTACTGGCAAATTCTATCACATATTTACAGAATGAATATAGCATCAACTTGAGACAAACTTCTGAAAAATAAGAGGGGTCATTTGGTATAACATTTGAAAATCATGAAGTGTAATTCACTGTACATGAAAAAAAGTAAAGAAGATATTCTAAATGATCCTCTCAGTCGATGGGTGAAGAAGTGGCATTTCACAAATTTCAAAAACTATCTGGGAAAACCCACAAATAACATCATATTTAACAGTAAAAGACAGAATGCCTTCCCCCTGAGGTCTAGAACAAGGTTAAAACCTCTATTCTTACCATTCTATGTGATACTTAATGAATAAAATAATTATTAGTAAGGAAATTTTATGACACAAGGAAAGTAAAGTCATTGAAATTGGAAAGGAAGAACTAAAGCACCATGCTCACAATCATGACATAATTGTCTACATAAAACCCCTGTTGGCCACCAAAAACTCCTGACATCAATACATGATTTCAAGATACAAGCTCAACATAAAAAATTGATTACGTGTCTAACTAAAGATGAACAACTACTAGAAATTAAGACCAAAATAAAACAGTGATGTTCTTAGATGAAAACTCACCACAATGTGCAAAATTTACATACTAGAAACTACAAAACTTTGATGAGAGAAATCAAGCAAGATTGCAACTATTTATTGAAATAGTCCACAAATCAGAAGAGACAGTATTAAGATGTTGATGGTCCCTAACTGGAAAAGAGGGGGGGGGGGAGAGCTCAACCAGTTAACAAGCTATTGTAAAATTTATAGGGAAAGAGTAAAGAACAGTAGGAAAAAAACAGTAGAACAACAGGGGGAAAATTGTTTTAAAATGTGCCCATTCCTTGGTTTCCAGACCTACTATAAAGCACAAGTTATTAAGGTGGTATAGAATCTGACAGACAGGTACAGCCCATGACTGAGTTTAAAAGTAGAACAATGTACATGTGTGGCAACCACACATGTGATTTCAACAAATCAAATGCAATGTAGAAAAATCAGTCTTCAACAAATGATTCTTTGGCAATTGGATATTCATATGCAAAAATAAGAAGAAACAACCAAACCTAGACCTTTAATGTACACTGTATACAACACATCTTAAATCCTGTATTAAAAAAAAAACTATTTAAAATGTATAAGCAGCTCTCTCAAAATTTATAATGGCACTTGCAACTGAAAGTTGCAGAATCCTAGAAACTAGTTAAGAGCAAGTCTCATTTGACGGTCAGTCGTTTCACCTTGTGAAACCCATTCCAACAGTGACACCATGTGGCAGCTAGAAGGAAATGCAATAGTTTACCAAAAAGGTTCCTGTAGTCTTAACAGCTCAGTGTGGAAAATGAACCCATCCCTTGGGGACAAGGCACTCCTTGCCTGGAGTTCTTGTAGTTCTTGGAAAATTCTACAAGTAGAGATGATCTCAACAGTGTGAGACTGGATTTCCACTAACTAGCCAAGCTTTCTACAACAGTAATTGCGGGGGAGATCGTAACTGGTGTGTGAGAAGATGTCTTATTTTGTTACCCCCATCCCAGCAATCAAAACAATTAAGGGGTATGCAAAAAAATGGAAAATATAATATAGTATGTGGACCCTGAGTAAAGAGTATTTCATATCAGATGTTACCAAAACATCTTTATATGGTAACTTTATAATGTCTTTCTAGAATTTGTTTTCCATTGCAACCAGAATACCAGAAATTTAGTGACTTCTCCAAGTCACATTACCTTACAGTTCAGTGAGTCAGAAGTCTAACAAAGGTTTCACAAAGTGAAGACCAGAGCTGATGGTGAAGCTTGATTGGTTCCTTTCTAGAGCTCTATGGGAGAATCCATTTCCTTGTTTACTCCAGGCATTGGCAATACTCAGGTTCCTTGTGGTGGTTGGACTGAGACATGCTATTTCCTTGCTGGCTGTCAGCTGAGGTCTGCTTCCAGTCTCTAGAATAATTACTCACATTCCTCACCAGCAGCTTCACTGCCAGCAATGTTGGGCTGAGTCCACCTTCTTCCAGTTTTAAAATTGTGATTATACTCTAGAACCCTTATAGATAACATGAGCAGTATGTCCCTCTCAAGTATGTCCCACTTTAGCAACTTAGATCACGTCTACAATGTCCCTTTTGTCAGGTAATGTAATAAAGTCATGGAATTTGAAGATTAGCTTGGACATCTTTGGAGGGGATTGTCTCTGCCTGTTATACTTAAAATCTAATTTTAAAAATGTTTTGACTTTCCTGATGAAAGAACTCTAAAACACATGATGAATAAACTTATAGAATGATGCAAGAGTAAAACTATGTACACAATCAACTCCAGTGAAATGTGTTTTTCCAGACTGAGCTTAAATATCTTCTCCTTTGAGAATCTATCTTCACCGTAAGCTGTGCACATTTTCTCAGTTAAGTGCATGCTTCAAAGCTTGTGCTTTATTCTTATATATGTATGTTTGGATGAATCACATAAACTCTACTCAACTAGAAAATGGGGCATAACAATTATATTTCTGTGACGATTAAGAGGGTTGATACACAAAATACTAGAAAAACCTACTAGATTAGCACACAGTAAGCAAGCAATTTGGTAACTATTAGCAATTGTTACAGTACTGTCTACCATATGACTTGTTAACTTGCATAGCAACTGGTAATAAGCTCCACAAGACCAAGAACTATATTAATCTGCTCACTGCCTAAAACTGCCCTGTAATTCAGTCAGCATTCAATACACATGTTGAAATATCTCCCTACCAAAGGCAATGAACAATGAAGGTGTCATAATCAACTGCATATGAATAATTTCCCCCCAGATTAAGAACAGGGTCTTACAGGTAGTCAATACACAAAAGGATTTGTTGACTGACAGAAGATCAAAGATGATTACATGAAAAATGAGTTCAGACAACTATCAGAACCACATGGAAGCATAAAAAAAATCAGGAACATTCCAGTTTATGAACTTTTTTATTTAAAAAATAAAATTATAAACAAAATACAGAAAAATATTGACACCTGTGATAACAAGGAAATGACTCCAAATCCGTAGGATAGTTGTTATCCTGGAATAACAAAATCATGAGTTTTATAAAGAAATTTTATTGTGCAAAGGAGGAATGTACTTTAAGGTTCATTTATAATAAGTATTTGGCATGGACAGAGAAATATTTCTATGTATACCTTCAACATTTTGCAGCATATTTACATTCAAGTTACATTTCAAATTCTATGCCAAATACAATCTAACACCATCAAAAATTCCTAAATATTATTATTAAAATTCTGTGTATTTGGTAGGACTACGGAATAATTTTATCAGAAAATATTTTTATGTTCCTACTAGAGTGAACTACTTCAAAAACGTCACTGACCTTTTCTTCCCAATTAAAGTCACTCCTCTTCTACACAAATTAGACCTAGCTAAAATTTGGTCAGTTATAAAGTTATATGGTAATTTTTTTCTCCCTCCTAACAGACATTATTGAAACTTTTAATGAAAGGACACTAGTGCTGATAGATTACTTTTTCTTTTTTAGTAGTTAGAATATGGGGATACAAGTACAAAATTTTAACTTCTTTTTAAAAGATATTTGAAGCACTTTCCTTTTCAGTTGTTACCAAATTCCTCATCAAATTAGAGCACATTAAGAAACTCAGTTTTTTGAAAACTTCTATAGTCTCCAAAAACATTCTTTAAATCAGACTATTCACTAAAATCTGAATTTCTTGCTTAGTTTTCCTAAATTATAATAGGCAAGCTATCCTGGCTTCCTGATAATTCTCCCATTTCATTTCTAAAATTATGATTTCATTAAAAATCAACACAAATTACAAACAGCGTCCATCTTTGCTATAGTTCTCTGAGAATTTTTTATCAAGTTACTGAAGAGTCAAGATTCTAAAGGGCATGTCTGTCTAGGTTTGGCAAATAAAATGTCAAGATTAGAAAACTTTCATGCCCCCAAGAGATTCCAGATAAATCAAATCTACTCAATGTATCAATTTTTTTCTTAATTATCTCAATTTGTAAAAAGCCTAGTAAGATAATTAATGACAAAACAATGGAGATAGGTGAATTTCATTTGGTTGCACTATTTCTTATCTACTTCAGGTTATAACTTCTCCTCCAGTACATGACAGCTGGCAGTTGACAGTAGGTTGCTGAGTTGAGACCACTTCTAATTCAGATTCACGAACAAATATCACTGCATCGCCACTTACATTGATAAGACACTGAGCCTAAAAGAACAAAAGGATGTGATCAGTCAGAAACTCAACTATATATATATATGTGTGTGTGTTCATATTCTCCTGTTCACGAGGGGTAGTGCTATCAGCTGAAAAAACACAAGCTACTAAATCACTGGAGAATAAAAATAACAATTAATAAATATGACTGCATCAAAACAAAAAGTCTCTGTACAGTGAACAAAACTTCATTAAAATAAATGAAAGTATTTCTACATCATGTATTTAATGAGGCCAAGATCTACAACAAACTCATACCTCTCAACAACAAAAATCAAAAACCCAATAAAAAATGGGCATAAGAACAAAATAGAAAAAGTCAAAACAAGCTAAGCACCAAACTGAAGCACACAACTTTGAACAGGAGGGAAAGGGGGGGAATGGAGGGGGGAGAGGGGGGGTAAATCCCTGGGATTACAATGTTGTGAAATTTATATATAAATAAATAAAATAAATAAGTAAATAATAAAAAAAGAACTAAATAGACAATTTCCAAGGAAGATATACAAATGAAGATATACAGATGGTTAAGATTCACCATCATTTATCAGGAAAATGCAAATCACAACAACGTGATACTACCTCACACCTGTGTGAATGAGTTGTATCAAAAAAAAAAAATCAAAGACAAGTGGTGAGTATGTTGAGAACAAGGAACACTGGTATACAGCTGGTGGGAATGTAGAGTGGGCCAGTCCCTATAGTGAAGAGTACGGAGGTTTTCCAGAACATTAAAAAGAGATCTATCGGCCAGGAACGGTGGCTCATGCCTGTAAGCTTCAGCCTATGAAGCAAAGCGGCTGGGGCTAGGGATCGCAGTTCGAGTCCCGCTTGAGGCCCGTAGCGAGAACTAGTTCCAAAAATATAGCTGGGCATGGTGGCGTGCGCCTGTAATCCCAGCTACCTGGGAAACTGAGGCTGGGGATTGCTTGAGTCTGGGATACCCCGGGCAACAAGAGCCTGCAGTTCCATGGGCAAAAATAGCAAGACCTAGTCTCCAAAAAAAAAAAAATCTATCATAGGATCCAACAATTTCCCCTTGTAGCTATCTACCTAAAGAATGGAAAACACTAATTTGAAGAGTTATCATAGACTCCTATGTTTGATGTGGCACTATTTACAGTAGCAGTGTTATGGAAAAAACTTAAGTGTCCAATATATATGGTAAAGAAGATGTGGCTTGAACACATTGGGGAAAGGGAATTATACAACCATATAAAAGATGATCTCTTGCAATGTGTGACAACATGGATGGAACTGGAGATTATGCTAAGTGATATAAACCAGAAAGGCAAACACCAGATGGTTTCATTCATATATGGAATACAGAGAAACTAAAAGAGTCAGACAAAACTGAACACTGGAAATTTGATGCAAAACTGAGGCTACCAGAGGAAGCGGAGGGGTCCTAATGGAGTGTGGTGAAGGACTATGGGTGCCTCGTTGGGGGAGGGGTGGGGGGGTGGAAATACACATCTGAAGAGATGGGACCCTATACCTCTGAATCATACACAGTAAAAGTAAATTATACTAGGCTCAAAAAATAAAATGATGCTGAAAGAAATTAAATAACCTCAGCAACAAACACCCTTTTGCCCTCATTAACAGACCTAACTCTGCTTCTTAGAAACAGGTGGCCCCACTGTGATGTGCTCTTCACCAGTGCTGTGGTCACAATGAACAGCAGTACAGTTCTAGCTAGAAGGCATCTTTTACTCTCCTCAAGGAACAATACCACATTCCAATGATGCAGCAGAAGATGGCAAAAACACTACTTCAGAACAGAACTTTCCAAAGTCTAGAGAAGCAACTAGTCCCCTGGGATGTCAAAACAGCATCTGACCTATGTATGTGCAAGGCTATTAATATAGTTCTTAAAATATTTAAAATCTCTAGAAGCAAAGAGCTCTGAAAAGAAACTCTTTCTTGGAGAAGGTAGGAAATAAGAAGGCCAAGGGTGAAACTCACAGCTTTCCCTAGCAGAGATTTTTAACCACATCTCACCTGGTTTTTATTTGGATTCTCCATGAAGACACATTGCTTCATTATGTAGGATACAACAGCATTTCCTCCTAAGGCAGCCACATGAGCTCTCACCATTGCAAATACCTCAGCAATAAAAGCATGGAGAAAACCACTGACTCCTCCTTCCTAAAAAATATTGCACAGGAAAATCAAATGATACATGTACACAAGAATATAAAGAAAATGTTAAAGAATATTAAACATCTTAAATGGCCTTAATATAATGAATAAACATTTTAATTTCTTCAATAATGGGTAAGTGTTGCAAGAATAAACATTCACTGGACACATGTCTAGAATCAGGATCTGCACAGATGATGAAGCAGCAGCTCCAGAACTCTGTACTGAGCCCCTGGCCAGCCATGACCACACTTGTAGTAGCAAAACTTTAAAGGGTTCCTCCATCTTTAACATCTTCCTCTATCAAATTATTCCCATTATCATTCAACTAAACTGGTGACAAAAATAACAAAACCTTCCAATGATTCATGTTTCCTATTGTAAATCCTAATCCAGCCACTCATGCCTTTTATCAGTTTCTCAAAGGCATCAGCACGTTTCCTATCATGGGGTCACTGCATAGGCCATTCCTGAAGGCTCCTCCACCAGCTTTCCAGCAGGGTAACTCCCACTCCACCCTTCAGTTCAGTTTACAGGGAACTTCCTTAAATATCATCACAAACCGTCAAATCTAAATTCAGTTCCTCCACTATGTTCACGGATTATTTCACATATTAACTCATATATTATGGTCATATTACTTCATGTTGCTGTAATTAGACATTAGTTACATCTCATATACCATCAGGCCAGGTACTTCACCTGCTTTGTTGATGACCACGTGCTAAAACCTCACTCACAGGCATCATAGTAAGTATTCCATTCTTATTTGTTAGGGAATGAAATCTAGTAATTTGGAGGATTTTTTTCTAAAAATGTTTTTCAAAAAGTAAACAAAACAGACCAAAAGCTAGCCAGCAGCTTAAAATATTTTTCAACCTATGTGGTCCACAAATTGTTTTGGAAGTTATTCATAGCCAAGAAAGGAATTTTCAGGGTTAAACTGGAAGTTAGGTAAAACAGAATGCAGGTCGAAAACCATCTGATCAGAGTACATCTTTCTGAAAATGCGGACAATTCCAGTTTGGAAAGGCATCTCTTTGGAATGAGGGGTTAAGTGAGCTCAAATGCTTGCCTCCAATTCAATCACAGCTCAATACATTGTTTCCTTTTACTCTTAGCAAGTTTCCTACTGCCTTTTAAATCAAGAAAGTCTGATGGCAGAGGAGCAGACTATATACAGAATGCTAAAAGGACTACATGGCTGTAAGCAAGCAACCTGTGAGGCAGCTGAATAAATGTGGGGTGTTGTACCATACAGCTAATATCACAAAGCTCTGTGGAACAGAAATCTACTGTGAAGCCACATCTTGGGATCTGGTTGCTTGAGTAGCAGAGAAGCCACTCAGAAAATGAAATTTATGAATCAAAAAAATGCAATATATATGTGCTAGCAGTACATCTAGGAAAGAAGTTAAGCCACCAATCTATGCCAGCTTCTCACACCCAACTTTGTCAAACTTAATGGACTAGTATCATCTATTTTATCTCTCTATTAAAAAGTCTTTGAGAATACCATAAGATAGTTTCTTTGCCTTATCAACAAAATTAGAATATGCTTTTAAAAACTAATTTATCTTAAAGGAAACAGCTACTAATTAATCTGCCAAAAGTCATCCACTCATGGAAGGGGAAGAAAATGAGCAGATTCATTTCCTTTCAGGGGAAGGAAATGATAAGAGTTAAATTATACAAACTATTATGGACTCTCCTACCCTTTCTTACTGTAGTCCCTTAAAACTTGCTATTTAAGCATGCCTCAGGCAAATTACTACTGAGAAAACTAAGCTGTTCTTTCAGGGCTATTTGAAACCTCAATTCAAATATGAATAAATGTATTTATTGTGTCTACCATATAAGAATCTGGGATTTCTTACAATAAGTGAATTTAAACTCAATACAACTTTTATGATATTGGCTGCTGTATGAAATATGTTAAGTGAAACCTAGACTCAGTCAATACAGTTAGATTACTGGGGTGAAAATTATGTGTTTACTTTTGGCAAAAAATAATTTCAAATGTTTGGTTTTATAATGAGTATCTTCAGTTGGAGAAAATCCACAATAACAATAAAGTAACATCCACAAATTACCTCACGCAGAGAAGTGGTTTCCCGAATAAAGAACATGTTGATTATCCCAAGATATTTAGTTATTTTTGCTCCAGGAATGAAAGAAAGAGGTGTCATCTTAACCACTCCAACTGTAGAATTTGCACAAGGTGGAGTAGAACGATTCCGGAAATTTCCTTCACCCATTGGACTTGCTTTTTCAACTGTCACAGCTAAAATTGGAGAAAGAAACACCAAGATCAGATGCTGGCAGCACAATTAGTCCCTAAGGTGTCCATATTAAGTGGTGACAACATTCAGCTGTCTGTGAGGCTAAGCCATGTCATGAAAGAAAAGATATGATCATGCAGTGCATGCAATTAAAAAGAGAAAGGAAAACAGAAGAGGAAATGCTGGAGTGGAATTGTTTTGGAAGAAAAATGGCATTCCTGCAAAAGAAAATGTTGATGCAGTGTAGCTACACACACAATGATCGTTATAAAGTGAAGGAAAAGAAAAGCGGCAGAGCATTAAAAATTATCTGCTGTAGGAACAAATTATTACAAAAAGAGTGTGAAAGTTGTATTCCCAGTGCAGTTTTCCATCTTTTTCAGACGACTTCATCATTGTCAACTTGTAGATAAACCTTAAGTTAACTAGTCGTAATAGAATTTTCCAAACTTGTTTAAATAAATGAGTTTTTAAGTTTTAAAACATTAGCAAATGACCTTGGCTGTCTAAAAGTTGTTTATAAAATAACAATAACTACGACTTATCAAATAATGACTGTAAATAAGTACATGTATCTAATCCTTACAACAACCCAGCATCATAGGAATTATTATTCCCATTTTACACATGAAGAAACTGAGGTTCAGAGAAGTTAAACAACTTGCCCAAGGTCACACATCTATTAAAATGGTACTCCTGGGATTCAAAACCAGATTTGGCTGGTTCCATGTTCTGTGATCATTCTGAAATATAGATCATTCCCTTTTAATGTATTATAAACTTTCACTCAAAATACATTTACCTCAAAGCCTACCAAAACACATGCAATATAGGTAAAAAACATGTAAGCACTGATCCTGATATTAACAGTGAGATAGAATTAACTTTCTCCAGAAAGGTTTATTCTCTTAGCCCTCTGGAAATCCTTATTTAGTAAACAGATGCCACACTGTAGATTAGATCCTGGAAGAGTGTCTCTTCAATAGGAGAGCTGTTTATTGCCTTCCATTAGAACTAGTATATATTATCTATTTATATACTTTTAAGAATACCTTCACAAAATGTAAAAGTTTGAGAGCACAACTCTACAATTAAAACGAATGAATCTAAAGGCTGCCGATAACTTTTGCTAACTGACGGTCAGAGTCTGCAGCTTTCACACTCCAGTGCATGATTGATTGGCAATGTTATTATTGGGTAGTAAGGTCTAGCCTTCACCACTGGGAAATCAAGGATATGCTTCTCAGATCATAATGTGGTAGAAACATCCGCCTACTTGTCTTAATTGATCCGCGCCTTATGGTCTGAGCTTTCAGTTTAATGAGCTCTATCCAGCTGCTGCATCTGTCTGCAAAGGAACTGTAATCAACTGACGTTGCTGAAAACACAGACAGAAAACAAAAGAAAAAACAAAGAAAAATATGGATGACGTCTCTTACTCGTCATAACACTCCTTCCGATGATGTCATTTAACTGTAACTTAGAAAAAGAATGGTCCTTTTCAAGTCAGATTAGAGAGACAGTAGAGTTAAGCTTTAGACACTGATTTGTCCAAAACCAAGTTCTCATTAAATGGCTGAGCATTTTTTGGTGATATCAAAGTTCCTTGGTCTTGGAGAGTATGAGGAAAGTGAGGGGTAACAAAACAGTGAAAGGACCATAAGCTGTGTTTTAACTACTTTCATGTCCCGTACTTTTGACTTTTACAATGCTTCTTTAATATTTTAGAACTTTACAATTCGAACTTTGTGAATATTCCCTTCCTTATTTTTACCCTAAAATCAAAAATAAAAATGAGAATCAAATGTTGAAGAACACATCAAGAAAATCATGAGTTGACTAGTCTTTCATTGAAATATTTTCTTCATACTTGAAAGTAACTGAAAAGCCAAGGAATCATTTTTGTTACTGTGTCTGATTTTAGCAACAAACTTCTGATGATATGGGGTGGGGAAGTACATGTGGGCCTAACAAGTTCTCCTTTTAAAAACAGTAACATTCACTTCTGCTATGCTACAAAGATACTAAGAGCTAAAATTTTATTTTTAGAAACTGGGACACTACTAAAATTCTAACAAATTTAAATACCAGTTTTACTATTTTTAAAATGCATTCTAACCAAAATAAAGCCACATGTGGCATCTACTCGACTGGTCCAGTGCATTTGCCTGAAGTCAGTACGCTTAGGCACCACCACACTAGAATTTCACACCTTGGGCGACTATTTGCTTAATGGCAAACTCACCTCTCTGTGCGGCTGGTATACCTGAGTTAGAACTTGCACTCTCCAGGTGTTCTAATAAGACAATATGAACAACATTAGCTTGGATGCTAAGTACAAGCCAGTATCTCTTCTTAATACTCTCCAAAAGCCAGGTGAAGAGGAGGAAATCTTTATGGCTTCATTATAAAAGCAAACTGAATAGAAGTACTGCATGTTAATGCAATTTCTATTGACATGTGAACTCTCAGTTAATAAATACCATGCCAAGGAAGACTATACTGTAACACAAAATGAGTGTCTATACTGGCATGAAAAAATATAAATACAGTAACAAATGTTAGTAGGGTGAAAACAGGATGTGAAAAAACTGGGTAGAGAAGGGGGCCACATACTGGGGGGTAAGATGAAAGATGAGAAATTTGGAGATGCTGGTGATGGGGAAGAGCCAGCGGTATGAAAACTGCAGACAAGGCAATGACCGATTTCTCACAGATAAACACAAGTTGCTGACTGGCCAAAACCCTCCCCTCACCACAGTGACATGTATCCAAGACTTCAGTCAGCAGCTCCATCTGTGGTATCAAGACTTTGTGGAATGAAAAATGACTGCTTGCCACAGAATTAACTAGAACCGCTCCCTTTCCAATAACCTCATAAAAATAGAAGCTTAACAAGCTTAACTAGTACAGTTTTTAAAAACCTCAAGTTGTATTTTAATGTTCACACACTTCCCACACCAGCATATTTGAATTCTTCTTTCAAAGAATTTTATAACCAAAAGAACAGTGTTGTCAAGTTGGAATAACTTATCAAGAAAACCCTATGGAAAATTGGGGTCATTTCTAAAAATATATATACAAACTATATAACTCCTCTATTTTTGTCTCCATGCAATATGTTGATCTTTTGCTAATATTCTTAAATTAATAAATTAAACTTTTCAAAGTTAAAATTATAAAGATAGGTTTGAATAGACTATTTCTGTTAACTGGATGCCTTGGAAGAATCTTCATACCCTCTTTCCTCACTTTCACAAGTTAATTCACCACAAGCTATTAATTGATAGCAAACAGCAGTTGACATTCCTCCTACAATACAGAGTTGCTGAGTAAGTGTGCTAAGAAGAGTCTACGAAACACCTTGACTGTTATGCCCTCAGATGGCAGATCAAATCTGATGATTCATTTTTAAGGACTAAGGGGCGAACACTGCAACTTACAAGGTCATGACAGAACTCACCAGCAGCTTGCCAGATCTCAGGGACAGCTCAGCTCAGCACAGAAATGGCCCCAGAGCAGAGGCTGGGATAGTACAGGGTCTGTGTCAGGCATACCTATGGCTGGAAGGTCTCAGGGCTCCATAGCCACTGCAGTATAGACTTAATGTCTATTCCAGAAAATATACTGGAATGCTGTGAATTTTTTTAAAAAAACTGTAAAATGCAAGGGCAGGGAAGGGAAAGCTTAAAAAAGAGTGAAAATTACTAAAAATGGCATTAATTTTTATATCTTGATATTATCTAGGCATTATGGCATCCCTTGGGAAGAAAATGTATATAATTTAATGGCAAATGCCCACAGAAAGTGCTAAAACTTGCAGGCAGTGTCTGTTCTCATCTATAAGTATATCAATGAGAAGAACAAAGGTATGCAATAATCTCTAAAATTTATTTGCTTTAAAAAAAAAAAAAGTAATGTCTTCCCAAAAATAGACAAGTTGTTACAATTAACCACCTCTTAGAAGGAAAGTGAAGGGAAAAGGAGCTTTTTTTTTTTTTTTTGGCCTGGATACCTGAATTTTCACTATGTGCCTTTATTTACTACTTTTCCCAAAACATTTTACAAAGAAAAGGGAAGAGGAGAAAAGGCATGGGAAAACAGTTATTCTGTGTC
The DNA here is from genome assembly GCA_004024945.1 of Uropsilus gracilis. Lineage (NCBI taxonomy): Eukaryota > Metazoa > Chordata > Mammalia > Eulipotyphla > Talpidae > Uropsilus > Uropsilus gracilis. The sequence goes on from PVHY01019084.1 coordinate 23,134, forward strand.
CTCAAACATGAATGTATTTAAAATAAAGTCTAGAAGGAGGAAAAACAAAATAGTTTTCAAACTAAGAGAAAGACTGAGGGAAAAGTGTCTTTTCTCACTCCAGCAGGGAAGGCTTGTCTCTAATGAGCTTGCTGTAGGACAGACGCTGAGACGGTCAGCAAGGGAGCAGAGGGACACTGGCACCTCAAGGTAGCGCTGGGGTTTAAAGACCTCAGACTCTAGTCACTTAGGTTTTCAGATTACAGTTTGGCTCCTCAAATATCAGGATTTTGTCTGAGTACCCAAAGAGAAGTAGTACAACACAATTAACAAGCCTGGCTCATTGACAAGCTAGTAATTCTAGTTAAGAAGAAAAAACAAAAGGGAAGGACTTACTTCCCCATTCTCCTAGGTCATGTTTCGGTTCTGTACTATACTGATCACTAACTCTTCTGACAACCTTTTCACTTAACATCATTAGAATTTACAGATCGTGATTGTACAGAATGATAAAATAATTGATAGACTTTTACCTGACTATCTTAAGGAAACTGCCAAACTGAAACTCAAAAATTAAGTAAAACTAAATTTGTTAGAACTAAAACTAAAACCAAAAATTTCTGTAAATTCTAAGAAGATTCTCCAACAGATTAAAATATGTGTGGTCTGTAATCTTTAAAATTTGTTGTTTTATTATTTAAGCATTTTCAGTTTTAAATTATAACCAAATTTGGTTTTATGTTTTTAGGTATTTCCATCAATCTATAATGCATTGGCTATTTATGTATATTACATACATATAACCATTAAATCTGGCTTAAAAGACTTAGTTAAATGTAAAGTCAGTATCAACCTCTTCCATAACAGTATCCAAATATTTGTGGATTGATAATATAATTGTTGTAGTTATGAAGGCAGAAAAAAATAGAAACAGGTTCAATTTGGACAGGCCACAGGAGAAACAATTCAACTATAAAACATAGGTAAATTCATAAACTAAATGAACAAAACAACTCATTTCTTTATCTGGGTGATTAAAGTTCCCCACAAAAGGTGCACAACCTAAAAAATTGCTCATCTGTCTTCTTCAACCTCTTCCTTCCAACCTGCTTCTTTTCAGGCATCCATTCCTCCCTTCATTCTCATCCTCTATAATTTCTTTTCCAAATAACCCCTACTTTTGATCAGACCCCACTCCCTCTACCTGACTCTGGACTTTTCTGCTATCAAGTTGCCAGAATTGTTGTGGTCAGTCAGTCACAGGGAGAACACTGGTGCTTTATTATTGTTGCTACCATATAGTTATTATGAGAAAAAAAATATTTAAGAAAAGAAAAATAGACATGTTAGTAAATATAGTTTTAGTTAGCATAAAAAAATTAAATATTATAAAAATTCAGAACCAGTAGCAAGAAAAAAAGAAAAGCTAACTTTTGTAGTTTTTACAGATAGTACTTCTTATTGCTAACTTAAATAATGTGAGGAAAGTTAAGTTTTCAAAGTTAAATTGTATTTTAAAATCAATTTAACAAAAGAAAAAGTAACTCATAGCATATAGCAAAAATAAAAAAACTGCTGTAAATACCCACTCTGGGAATGCAATGTGTCAAAGGTCAATCTGTTTTCTTTTTCTACTGAAATTCAGATTTCGACCCGTGATTCTCCCATCAGTCAGCGGCTGCTCTCACCCAGCAGAGAGCAAAATCAAAGTACTACTAAGGTAGGTATAAAACTTTTCTATACACTCTCCTCTGATACAGTATCAAAATTAAAGTTGACAGGGGAGATGTGGTATAGGGGGGGTATTCCCCATTGGGATTAGCAGTTATACAATCATATATTGTAAAATATGCAAAAATAAAAATTTTAGAAAAATTAAAGTTGATTTAATCAAATCTTCTTACAGTCTTAAATTCTCAGGGACTTAATGAAAACTACTGTCCTACATAGATTAGATTTATAAAGTATTTGAGGCCAATTTATAGTGGTTATACACTTGTCATTAATAAAAGTTCTTAATCCCCACAATCTGGTACCTACTAGTTCAAGACTTACATCCTTAGATATGTTTCCAAATGTTAATTTTGATAAAAAATGACAAGCATGAAATTGAGATTAACTAGTCTATAAAGAAAATAATTTCTTTTAATGCTTCACCCATACCACATTCTTCAGATTTCCCATGTTTATTTGCTCTTGCTCTCTCTAGCCACTTAAGAGAAAAAAAAGTGTAGCTATTAATTACTAAAATAATTCATGTTGCTGCCACATCAGCTATGTTCCTCACAATATTCATGAAAGAATTTTGATGACCTTCATGTATTAGTATCCTTTAAAGAAATTATTTAAGCTCATCAGGACTTTTTATTTTTTTAATTTTATATATATTACATCATTGTTTACTTCAAAGTTCTCCCATCACCTTGTCAGCTGTGAACCATCTTTATCTCATTTGCCCTCACCCTCCCCCCATTTTACTCTCCTTCCCCTCTCTTGCTCTGTGCTTTAGTTCTGTTGGCAGTTTTAAATTCTTCTTGCCCATTTGTTTGTTTTTTTACCCTGTACCATCCCTCATATAACTGAGACCATCCGTATTTCTTTTTCTTTCTGACTAGCTCAGCACTTTTCAATATTTCAAATCAGAAAAATCAAGGTAACTAACAAAGTTACACCAAAGCAACCATAAATTTACGGCTTACTTCAAACTACTCTGTTACCTTGAGAAACAAAACCAAATGTAACCAAACATGGAAGAAAAACTGAACATGGATGGACAATTCAGGCCCAGCTTACTCTATATAGTGAGTTAGGATACAAGTAACTCAGTCATTTTCTTCACATAATATTCACTCATTTTCAGTAACACAAAAAGATAAGGAAAGGTTTATCTACAAGTGAAAAGATGGAAGTATTCACTATGAATAGTTCTTAAAACTACTGTAGGCATAAAATGAAAAATTTAACAATCATCCTATTTGTGAAAGAACGTGAAAAATAAATTAGAATTCAATGTTTTTAGAATTTAAAAAGAAGCACCTCCATCAGCTTACCTAAGTGACCAAACAAACTACAAAAATATTACAATTATTTTCTTATCAGTATTAGTAGCTGACTTTTAAAGTCTCCTGTGGTTGCATATAGAAAGCAGGCTACATTTTTTGAGAATTAATTTTCAGCACTATATTCTGTCTTCTCTCCTGCTTATTTCCTCTAAATTCATATTTTTAACTTTTTTCAGATATTCCTCTCTCCTATTCACGACCTTCTTTCATGTTGCAATACTCATTTACTGTATTCAAATTATAACACTATTACATTCTTTAGAGAACTTTTCAGAACCCATCCCATTCTCCAGTCATCCAAAATACATTGAGAAAAGTCTTTCAAATATATTTAGTACTGCCCACATCCTCCTGAAAAAACTTGAAGCAAGACAATGAGTAATCATGCAACATATACCACAATTCACAAAACAATTTACAGAAAAAGGTACGGCTCAAGGTTTTAGTGTTTACTGATGATTCTTAAATGTAATATCCAAGGAGAAACACATAGGTCTTGTAGTTAAAACACTTGATGTAAAAACTTTTATACACATTAGCATCAGATATGATAATGGCAAGCATTACAATGGCTGCAGTGGTGGTAGTGGTGATGGCAGAGATGGTATGATCTGATTCAGTACTTTTCAAACTTTTGAAACCCTTTCCTCAAACAAAAGCACACAGAAAAAAAAAAAAAAAACCAAAACTTAAAAAGAGTACACTGAACTGAAACTACTTTAGTTTAGAGGTGGGGGAAATCGAGAGGCTTATCTTTTACCTACCCCAACCCAGCTCTCTTCCAACCCCATCTCCTGGAAAGTTATGAGTCACCTCTGAGTGGTTTCCAGGAGCAGAATTAAACAATTATTGGTTTAACTGATTACAATCTATTTGGAACATTCTGACTTAATACAAGGTCAGTGTAATCAAACATAATGTAGTTTTTGATTAACATTTTTAATAATAGGAACATATTAATCATGAAAACATAAACTATGGAAACTTAAGGAAATCAGAATTTTAAAAAGGAGAATCTTAATCCTTCCACATTTACAAATGAACAGCTCAGGCATACATAAAGTAACTGACCTAAGTTCTTATACTTCATCAACAACAGAACTGAGATGAGAATCCAGCTGTGTAGCTTTATTATGTGGCATCTCCTCACTTCCTAAAATAAACTGCAGAAATTTTAAATACTGTTCAGATATAACCTATTCTACTCAAATTCTTCTTTCCTTGCTCTTCAATTCACAGAGAACTAGACATATAATCAATACACTAATCAACACACATTTTAAAGATATTGCAGAAACTATAATTAGGTTATGGATACATAAGGCAAACATACAGAGTTGAATATTCTGCAGAATTGAGTAGATTTTAACATCACAGTAAGAAAGAACTGACAGGAACCCTAAGTCCACAATACCTATTCTATTAAAATAGCAACACATAAAATTTTTCTACTGATTGGCTTTTTAGTTCTGACCTCAACACCCACTCACCTCTCTCTCCCCCACCACGAATAAAGGGGAAATGATAAAGTAATACTAAAACGTAGTTTGGAACTAACCATGCATGAAATATGAACTTCTACAGAAAGCAGATGCTTGTTAAAAATTCCCATCTAGTCAGTTCTAAGAAGATTTCTGACAGTTCTCTTTTTCCGTGCTGGATGCTATATTTATCTTAGAAATCAGAACTCGTATTATCTTTGGATTTGGATTTTCCTCTCTATTCTTTCCAGGAAGTTGAGATATGCTAAAAATGTCCTTAGATTTCTAAGCTAGAAATTTAATTTAGGAAGGTAGGAAGGAAGGAAGGAAGGAAGG